>JAFMTC010003497.1:20132-58565 GCA_018845635.1 Nicrophorus orbicollis | reverse complement strand
CCGATTTTTAAGGCTTAAAAAATATTTCTTCAATTTTGACAGTGAATTACAGAAAAACCGTATAAGCTACAAAGATGAATGATAGCTCATTAAAAAGCTTGTACATTTAGTATTAATTTGAGTGCTCACTAATATTTCTAGCATCTCCGGTTATCGAGAAATTCAAAGTTTTGTAAAGAGACTCAATTTTCGGGGCTTAAAAAATATTTTTTCAGCTTTGATAGTGAATTACGGGAAAACCATACAAGCTACAAAGATGAGTGATAGCTCATTACAAAGATTGTACATTTAGCTTTAATTGGAGCTCTCATTCATATATCTAGCATTTCCGGTTATCGAGAAATTCAAAGTTTTGTAAAGAGACTCAATTTTCGGGGCTTAAACAATATTTTTTCAACTTTGACAGTGAATTGCGAGAAAACTGTACAAGCCACAAAGATGAGTGATAGCTCGTTGGAAAGCTTATACATTTAGCTTTCATTTGTGTGCTCATTCATATTTCTAGCGTTACCGGTTATCGAGAAATTCAATGTTTTGTAAAGACACTCAATTTTCGAGGCTTAAAAAATATTGTTCAACTTTGACAGTGAATTACGAGAAAACCGTACAAGCCACAAAGATGAATGATAGCTCGTTAGAAAGCTTATACATTTAGCTTTAATTTGAGCACTCATTCATATTTCTAGCGTTATCGGTTATCGAGAAATTCAATATTTTGTAAAGACACTCAATTTTCGAGGCTTAAAAAATAACTTTTTCAACTTTGACAGTGAATTACAGAAAAACCGTACTAGCTACAAAAGTGACTCATAGATCATTGGAAAGCTTGTATATTTAGCTTTAGTTTGAGTGCTCATTCATATTTCTAGCATTTCTAGTTCTTGAGAAATTCAAAGTTTTGTAAAGACACTCAATTTTCCGGGCTTAAAAATATTTTTTCAACTTTGACAGTGAATTACGGGAAAACCGTACAAGCTACAAAGATGAGTGATAGCTCATTAGAAAGCTTGTATATTTAGCTTTAATTGGAGTGCTCATTCATATATCTAGCATTTCCGGTTATCGAGAAATTCAAAGTTTTGTAAAGAGACTCAATTTTCGGGGCTTAAACAATATTTTTTTAACTTTGACAGTGAATTACGGGAAAACCGTACAAGCTACAAAGATGAGTGATAGCTCATTAGAAAGCTTGTACATTTAGCTTTAATGAGAGTGCTCACTCATATTTCTAGTATTTCCGGTTATCGAGAAATTCAAAGTTTTGTAAAGACACTCAATTTTCGGGACTTCAAAAATATTTTTTCAACTTTGACAGTGAATTACAGAGGAACTGTACTAGGTACAAGGATGAAATTCAATGATTTGTAAAGACACCCGTAAATGACAAAGTCGATCGAATTCTATATAAATAATTTTCTTTTGAAAAAATGCAAGTTACGAAGAAGTTTGAATGAACAAAACAAAGCAATAGTGTGACTTTTATAAGATAATTCCAAATCGGAGAAAGAAGTAAATGTACAAATTCTTATAACGTTGTACACATGTTTTCTTGGCAAATCTAGAACTTGTTAGACCATATCTGAACTAAATAGTAACAAAGATTGATCAGAACAACGAAAAAAGAAAACAGTATTGATACTGAACGAGAAAAATACGTTTTTTAAGTGTAAATGGAATTTGACTAATTTGCTTTATCTTCAATTAATTGATATAACTATTTTAATCAGTGGTGCAACTTCAAATATTTCTCACAGCTTTTTAAGTAGTAAGTTAGATGACTTATATCACAAAAATGGAGACCAAAAGGACTTAAAGGGTGCCAGAATAGAGCAAAAGAAAATACATATTTTAAACTTTTGAATTCATTGATGATAGTTATAAATAACGAAATGCAAAATTAAATCAATATCACGATTTGCTATCACAAGTGTAGTTGGTTGCATATCATTTTCTAAAGTTAGTCTAACATGGACCTAAAGGGTGACAGATTAGGGCAAAAGAAAATGCATTTTTATACTTTTGAATTGATTGATGATAGTTATAAACAACGAAATGCAAAATTAAATCAATATCACAATTTGATAGCACGAATGTAGATGTAATCTTGATAAAGATTTGTAGAAGTATAGTTGGTTGCATATCAATTGCTAAGGTTAGACTATTGGCTGATGGAGGGCAGAACATGTACATGTTGCTCCTGGAATTCCTCTCCTGGAATCAAGTCTGATATCTGTCTATAACATAAATTTTTATGATACAATTACTGATTTTTATGTAATAAGTGTATTTACATAATGCATGATCTATTGTTTATAGCCGTTTGCAGCAATAGCATTATATTTTATTTTTCTTTATAACTATTATATTGAGTTTATATAGTTGTTCCAATCATTATTATATTATTATTAAGTATAAGTAAGGACACAAAAATAATCCTTGTAATGCCGTACTACTTTCAATACTACGATTCTCCTCTATAGTTCCTAATAATAATAATTATAATACTCGCAAATCAATGAATATCAAGAATATATCCAAAGGGTATTTTTCATCCCTGATCAAAAATAGGACAAGTCCATAATGATCCATAAAGACACAAATCTTAATGTTAACAGTAAAGTCCAACTGCTATGTTCCAAGTTGTTCTAAAGTGTGTCACTTTTTGGTAGAAAAGTCAGAATTGACAAGAAAAGTATCACATAGCGTAAAAATATGTTTTTAATATAAAACTTAACTTAACTTAACTTCAATCCATTCCAATATAGTTAAAAAATGTATTCTTTTCTATTACATGATTCAATTATTATAATTTGAGTTAATTATTAATAAAATATGAAGGGTTGATAAATTTTTAATCAATTTATTTATTTGGAAATAATAAATACACAATATATATATATATATTTATATAATCTTACAACAAGTAAATAATGATAAATATTAATATTTTCATTTGAATAGCATTATGTTTCGCTTAAAATTACAGCTGATAAGGGCTCGTACGCTAATTATGTAGAAGTAATACTTTTATTTCTTTCTTTTTGTTCTTTTTATATCATTATTTTGACCCCGTGAGTCCGAATACACACAGCTTCGTAAATGAATTTACGAACATTTTACAATTATCATGTTCTTAATGTTTTAGTACTTAATATTATGTCCGGTTTTATTAGCAGCCGTGTTTTCACATTTATGTATTTATATATATATCTAGAATAGTTCTTAACGTGTATGTACAATTTGTACAGATATTTGTGCTATGGCACTCCCCGGGAACGAACAAAACAAAGGACAAACGTCGTATCAACAATTTCCATTCCTTAGTTCCAATCAGTCTATATACATGTACAAAACAAACTTAGTAAACATTGTAAAATATGTTTAGTAAATAAAAACGATCTCGATAAAAATCTTTTTGCTAAATTCTCGACTAGATAAAATTTATCATTATTCATTACTTAACATTAATTCACTTATGCTATTAACTTCGTTTAATTTATTTACGATCCGTTTCAGAGAAATTAAAAAATGTAATGCGTAACATTTATAAATTCACGATACACCTTCTTCTAAATGTGTACATATTATGTGTAAAGGGATATGGTTTGTGCTGTCAGGAAATGCGTACAGGATATGTTACAGGATTTTAATTACGGCTATAGAAAGTTTAACATTCAGAAGTAGTTTGTTTCGAAAATCTCTTGCAGATTTCGTTCGACGCGCATCAAACTTAAAATACTTATTCACACTTTATTTACAATGTACTGCAAAAGTTGTATTCGTTTAGACGCAGCTCTCCTGCTGGCATCCCATGAGCGGCGTCCGAATGGTAACTACTTCCCGATGGTACATCGACGGCTTGACGGGAAACAGAGAGGATACCGGAGATAGTATGGGCGATGGCTTGGCGGAAAGCGTCGAGACTGGCTGATGGTTCTTGGTGTGATCAATCTGCGCGTAAATAATTGATTCATCTCGAAGTTTCTGAGCTGGGAACTGATTGCCCGCATTTTTTGTCGTATCCAGGGTGTTCGGTCGAGCCAATGACAATTCTGCGTAGGTGACTTCGTTGGTGACCTACGAAGGAAGTATATGTTGGATGTACAAAGAAAACATGGGAGTGAGAAAGTAAAAGAAGCAAAACGATTTGAAGGCGTGCGTTTAGGAGTTGGTGCAATGCCATTATGAGAGCTTACAAAGGCACTTACTCTAATTAATAAACATTGGGGTAAGCAGTATAGCGACCCTACAAAATATAAAATAACATAACGGGTTTCAACATAAGATAGAAAATGGACGTTTCGGTTCCTACTTTAAGCGCAATAGAATGTTCGCTGTTCGTTTTGGCAAGTTTTAACTTACATGCTGCGGCTGGTACTGGCGATCTCTGGTTACGTAAGCTTCGCTAAGTGGAGTGATGATCCTTTGTCCTTCGAATTCGTTGTTCACGGCAACGCTATTATTAGGGCCCGGCGTTTGCACTTCGGAGCCAAGTTGATAGTCGGAATCTGCAAACAGGAAAGACACTGAAAAGTGCCCCGAGAACTTTGATAGTAGCGGCTTCATTTAAACGAGGTTGTTGGAGTCATCATCAGGTTCGATTTCTTTTTCAAATTGTGTTGGTGTGCGGTACCTTTGTTTGCGGGGACCACGTCCGGATTTTTGTCGTCCATTTCGTACAAATCCTCGGATTCGGTGCGCAGAGGCAAAGTGGCCTTTTCCTTGGCAGGGAGGAATCCTGGGCGGATAGCATGTGATCCATCTCGGCGAGTCGCCCTCAGCTTCAAGGCGGCCAATATAATAACGGTGACGCAGAGAAGAGCGCTGACGATGCCAATTAAGATACCCAAAATTGGTGCAATTTCCATTTGGTCTCGGGTCCCGAGAGATAGTACTGCAACATGGATTCTAATTAATTTCTTGTGCCACGTTTTATTACTTCTATTGTTCGTCGAGCGAAGAACAAAACAAGAGGAAGTAATGCGCGAAAAAAAAAACGATAGCAAATAACAAAACAAGTACGCGAAGCGAATAGTTTAGCATCGAGCAATCAGTACGAAGTGCTGTTTCGGCATTGTTTGAGCTCAAACAATTTACACAATGACCGATGTGGAGCACAAACAGAGAGTATAAAACTACATAGGAATTGTTCGCAAATAGTTTAGGAGCAGTTTCGCGCTGTGTGTACATCGGACGAAGCAAATTTCGTATTGACACTGTAACTGCTCTGGAATATGATTAGAGCCATTAATAATAATGCCAGGAAGATGGATTTCGCGAATTCAAGATGGTCCGTCTCTACTAACCTGTTTGTTTTTCAGCTACTTTCAATGTAAATCCCTCCAGCGTGATCCCCTCGCTGTGGCCCTTCGCGTTCGCTGCGTATACCATCATCTTAAGCATTTTCCCAGGTTCTAAGCCACTAACTGTGAATAGAGGGAACTTGGCGGAGACGTTAATCTGCAATATATCATTCTGCTCGTCATACACTTCGAGCTGGAAGTATTGGGTGAGGCCGCCGTCAAAGCCTTCCACGCACTCGACTTCCAAAGAGTCGGAAGTCTGGTTGAGGATGCTGCAGTTGTAAGGAGGATCCGGTTTGCCCGCAGCGATTATGTGAAAGACGCACGGCTCCAATTGACGGCCGGCTAAATTACTGGCCCAGCACATCACAGTACCATAATCCAGCTCCGATACCGGCGTGTACGACAGGGTCGATGATGAATGGTGAACGTCTGAATTGTAGCGGGTTTGCGGTACGTCGATGGTTTCGGCGGTATTATTGAAAGACCACTTGAAACTGTCTGGAAGCGGATAGGATTCCACTTCGCAAAGAATCTTGGCATTCTCGTGCCGAGCAACCCCGTAAACCCTCTTATGATCCGATCTGCATATCGGTTTATCTGCAAAATATAAATAAATATCACTAATCCTACTATTGTACCCGAATGGTGATCTACTTACACATGATTTTTAGTTCGACCACGTTGCTGTCGCCGTCCCCTTCCACGTTCGATGCGACGCAGGTGTAATTACCTGCTTGACTACGGGAAACACCCTGCAGGGCCAGATCACTGTTGCTCATAATTACGCCGGCCTTCTGGTTCTGCTGCATCACTTGGCCCTGCAACGTGGAAACGGCACTACTAGTTATTCCGCATCGAAAGCTCCGAATTAAACCGAAGGTTTCGACTGTATTTGCTAAGAGCCAAACGCGAACGCAAAAATGCTTAAGGCGGAAACGTCCTTTTCCGAACGATGTGACGTGTGACGCCGGTATTGAATTGCAAATGGCATTCATGAAATTAGCACTGTTTGCCGAACTGATTTTCGGCTCAGCCCGGTGGTTTTTCTGCGCTTTTCCGCATTTTGTTTGTGTGCCGTGTAAAGGGAAATTGGGAAATTATTACGTTTTCGGTCCAATTACATTACAGCCAATCACATTTCATTCAACCCCACTATTTCACGGAACTCCTTCCTTGACGTAACGTAATTTGTTTACAACCACGAATCCGAATAATATATAATATATACCCATCACACAAAACAGTTATGTTATTTTTCTTGAAATCATGCTACTTTACATACAAAAATCCGAACCACTTAGGCCACAATAAGATTCTACGAATTTGAAACATTAATATATCGATCAAATTATTTCAATGAATACCACTTTGTTTTTTAACTTTAAAACAATACTGTTTTTTTTGTTTACAGTTCGATACATAGAAACATATTAATTTTCCTTCATTTTTGAATCTGAATAAATATTATGCAGGGGAAACAAGCAAATCTGAAAGTTTACCTCACATAGTTTACTAATTGGCATTCTGCGAAGCCGTTATTAATTGAACAATGCATTACATTAGAGTCAATGTTTGAAGTTGCTGCTGGTATTATATAAACATGTACGTGGGATTCGGCCTTAATTTACAAATGAACAGATTGGATGAACTCGCACGGCGGAACGCCAATCAGAAGTAAATAACCTTTCTAGGTGGCACTTTTTTCTTTTGCAATATACCTTTGTACGTATATAAATAATACAATAATCCACACATTGTCTACTAATTGACTATGAATGTACAGTTTGAATTCAAGAATCATGCAAATATTTTCATTTATATTCCAGTCGAAAACTCGTTAAAACAATAGGAAAAAACTGGTACAGAACTTATTTACACAATGAACGGTCCGAGCACATTCAACTAATATTATTACTGAAATCATGTATTTGTTGTTAACAAATTAAGCAACGATTATATTATGAAGGATGTCGGTATTTTTCAAAGAGATGCATTGAATTTGCGAGCGAAGCGTGGTGTTAATTGATTGGTATTTCGATGTAATAAATTGCAACGTGTAAAGTTTTGGAAAATTGATGATGCAATCCACAATATTTGCGTGATATAGTGTTGACATTTCCTTAACACGTTCTGTATTCAGAGGCTGATTGAACCTGTGCGGGGGTCGGAGGGGGGATGCGGCGAGTAAATGTGAGCAATATATATTCCGGCATATAAAGGCGCAACGGGGCCCCCTTTGATATGTAATTGTCACATGTTTAATATAATGAATTGTTTAGGCAGTGTTTCCCAACAAACAAAACACACATTTTGAGTTCGCTCCATCCCTGTACGTCTCTTTCTCTTTCAGTGTATTCATGTTTAAGGGTGTGTGAGAGTGTGTGCGGACCTGAGTGAAATATCTGGCACTTATTTGTCTTTATCTCTGAAGTAACGACCGCATACTTATCTGGCGGCGAACAGAACTACAATTAATAAACGAAGTTTGGTCGTTGCGAAGTTGCTGGTAATTTCGTAGCAGCTTCACCCACACACAGACTAACACTCGCACACGGAGAGCATCTGAAATATCGTGACGATCCGTAGCACACGTCCTGCAGAGTTCCAGTCTGGGAAAAGGGCCGTGACCTCGGTTATATCATGTCCTCACACACGCTACTCCTGTTTATTATATAGCGGGTGGAAACGCAACAATAGTAATTACAGCTGAAAGTCTGGACGTGTCTACGAAGTATCCCCGCACAGCAGCACAGCATTCCGGGAAACGCTGCGGAGGACTTTAATAATGTTGTTTCTGCCCTTCTTTTTTCGGTCCGTCTCTCCTCTTCCTCTCGTCTCTTTTAGCACCGGCAAAATCGTGTCCTCCTTTTCTAATGTCTCCTTAAACTGTACCTCGACGACGTGAAAAATGTATCCATCCCAGAGGGGTGATATAGAATACTGGATCTTGAGCCAAAGAGAAACTGTTCCTTTGGAATCGTGCCGGTGACACCGTTACGAAACTGAATACATTTTTAAACAATAACCGTCTATAAAGGACAACTTCTACATAGAATAAATAAGTAATATAGAATATAGAAATAGAAGCATAGTTTATAACCATTTGCATCAATTTGTAAGTATTTAATTGTACTCAAAACTTTCTGTTACCCATTATTTTTCTATCAATTTAACCCAAGTTAAATGGAGCGCAGATGTTATAATTACTACGTTCATTATATTTTGCTTCTGATTCTATGGTTGATGGTTTATTTCAAGTTGTTATTATATAATACACATAATATCTGTTATTATTACATAACGTATTTATAGGTACTTATCAAGTATTATATACAATTTAATACTTAATAAATAGTTACCTAAGACGATACTATATTGAAATGTCATATATCATATTGTTAATGTGCAATATTCTATTGCAAACGATAGTTACTTGTGTACTTGGCAAGTATCGTGTGACATGTAATATGTTAAAATTGAATTTTAAATAAATTAATATCAACAAGTTTGTTAAGAATCATATAATTTATATGAAATATACATTATCGCAATTCCATTATTACTATAGTACTTGACAATTATCGTGTAATTTGTACCAATATATCAATCAATTACTCAACAAGTATGCCAAGTATCATTTAGTTTATATGGAGTGTACACTACTTTTATTATAGCAAAAGCAATTATTGCATTACAACAAAATACTCATTAGGTTACTCAATAAGTGTGCTTAAGTATATACAATTTATGAGTAATATACATCCATACCACGCTTTACGGCCTAGATACGTTCCACGAAACTTGGACGCAAAACGAAAAGCCGTATAAGGAATCAATTATTGCGCTTGCACAAGATTGGCAACATGTAGATATATCGATATTTGCCGTTATAGCGAAACATTTTAGGCCGTAAATCGAAAACGTGCCATAATTGAAGAGGGCCTTTATAGCGAAATGCTGTATAAAGAGCGACCGTATAGCGAGGTATGAGTTTATATTACTTATAAATTTTAAATACTTAAGAATACTTATTGAGTAACCTAATGAGTATTTTGTTATATTATCGATAATTAACGATAGTTTTGCTATAATAAAAGTAGTGTATACTCGATATTAATATACAATATTGATTCTTAAGTACTTGGCTAGTATCATGTAACAAACTGTAACAAAACAATGATAATTCTATGCATGTTATTGTGTAATATCTGTTATTATTACATAATGAATTTACAAGTACTTATCAAGTATTATATACAATTTAATAATTAATAAATAGTTATCTAAGACGTTACTATATCGATTTGTCATGTATCATATTGTTAATGTGAAATATACAGAGATTCTATTGCAAACTATAGTTACTTGTGTACTTGGCAAGTATCGTGTGACATGTAATATGTTATTTGAATTTTAAATAAATAAATATCAAAAAAGTTTGTTAAGAATAATATAATTTATATGAAATATACAGACTCTATTATCGCATTTTTATCATTACTTGACAATTATCGTGTAATATGTACCAATATATCAATAAATTACTCAACAAGTATGCCAAGTATCATTTGGTTTATATGGAGTATACACTACTTTTATTATAGCAAAAGCAATTATTGCGTTACAACAAAATACTCATTAGATTACTCAATATACTTAAGTATATAAAATTTATAAGTAATATACCACGCTTTACGGCCAAGATACGTTCCAAGAAACTTGGCCGCAAAGTGAAAAGCCGTATAAGGAATCAATTATTGCGCTTGCGCAAGATTGGCAACATGTAGATATATCGATATTTGCCGTTATAGCGAAACATTTTAGGCCGTAAATCAAAAACGTGCCATAATTGAAGAGGGCCGTTATAGCGAAATGCCGTATAAAGAGCGGCCGTATAGCGAGGTATGGATCTTGATTCTTAACTACTTTTCTAGTATCATGTAACAAACTGTAACAAAACAATGATAATTCTATGCATTTGTAATTTGCCTAAAATCTCATACATCTCGTTCATATTTTACTTGTTTCCTTTATATCTGTTTTACTTATTTTCATCGTGCCCGTTTATCTCGAGAATGCTCCGGCACGTTATATACAATACCTTAATATATCTCATAAATCTTGCAGCGAGTATTATTTTTCCAACAGCGGAAAATTTATAATGTGTGAAATATACTTTCGAACGAATTCTAAAGACACACCGAGAAAACTGTTCGAGTAAGAGTGAGAGAATGCAAGGGAAAAATGGAAATTATTTATTATGCTCGAGAAGGGCAGATATTATGAAACCTGATCGTTCCAGCATTCGGACGGGTGAGCTGACGTGGAATGCAAATGCTTCTCGGATTGATTCGCCGCAAAATTCGGGTTGCACGTAGAAAGTTGAAAATTGTGGACGAAAAGACGGCAATCTTAATAAATTCGCCGCTTCGGTACTGTAAGGGTTGTACTTTAATTTCCGGTCATCGGAACTTTTCCCGAGAAGACGGCGCGCAGATAAGGGAAGACGGGGAGAAGTGGAAGTGGTTTCCGTGAAATAAAAGTTGCCGGATTCATTTGCCGTTTTGTACAAGTCACTTAATATACACACACACTCTATTGGTTCTAGAGTTTCCTGTTTATTTTTTCGCCCATCTTTTCGTCCCAGCTAAACCTCCCTTCCACATCATGTTTGTCAACTCATTTCTCGTCCTGAAAACAATTCCGCAGGCTCAACGGATGTCCTCACTAGCCGAATGAGTTCCGAAGAATATTTGCAAATTTAATTAACTTGTATTTCAGGATATGTGCATTACTAAAATTCCAAAACAAAATGAAATTCCTGCAAACTTTTTTAATTATGTCTACGTGTACACATACATTAACTTGTTCCCAAAATTCCCCATACAATACGTATTCTGCTTAAGTAATTAATAACTCTTTTTACATATTAAAAGTGGATTTCATACAGCAAAATAATTAAATAGAAGTTTATCCTTTAAAGAGACAAAATTACATAATTTTTGGATAATCCTAAATAAAGATGTTTAATGTCTCATTTCTTATGATTTGCAATCATAATTGTAATCATAATCAAATAGTATTTGACTATAAGAATAAAAGAACAAAATTTATCATTAAAATATCAAATTCAATCAACTTATTCAATGGAGCACTTATTTCAGAAAAATAAGTACGCCTTTATGTTTCAACTGAAAATAATTTCAAATATACCAATGTCTTTGTCCGTGTACAGTTTCAGCCTCTGCTGATAATATACCACGCATTGCATCGTACAATTGCATCAACAATAGAAATTCCATGGTATATTGCTTTGCAAATGCCGTGTTGTGGCTGCAGAGGTAAATTCCAGCGGGATGATGGAACGTCAAAAATCGTCCACAGACGTATCATTGTATCAAAAGAGAGTTACAAATATCACCGATCACTTTAGCATGGATTCCAATAGTCCGGTATTTCTCGAATTCAGCGCACAAAGAACGTGGTATCTTATGATAAAAACATATCCATTTCACTTTGTAGCAATAAACACGCAAAAGGGATCTTAAATACATATTTGAATGGTTTTCATTATTTCGCACAACAAAAGATATTCAGATAACGTATAATATATATGTTCGCCTTATATACAATTGTAATTAGTATTTTTTATATTAAAACCGCCCCAAGGTATGCTTTTCCACAGTTTTTTTTTCATTGCTATTTTACAGCGCATTCCATAATATACACATTAATTACATGAATTTATTCGAATGGAATGTAGCACATTCCGTGGCCGTACGCAATGTAAATGCAATAACGATTTAAACTGTAATATTTTCCCAGCATTTTTCTTGTTAACAATCAATATTTACGTAAATTCATAATAAATATATGAATTTACGTTTTGGTGGATGCGCCGGGTAAATAGGTGGAAACACGTGCTGATTTAGTTGTTTTATATTATAAATACAATAATATGCTGTTTAATAAGTTGTTATGGTAGAAATACCTCAATATTATTCATTTGGATTAAAGAAAGATGTTGAAATATATCAAATAATATTTGTAATAAAATATTTAACCTCAGGATAAATATAATATAGAAGATCGTAAAAAAATGTTTTATTCTGTTTAAGCGTTTATCATTCATTAGGTAATGGTTCTTTTTTATATACTAAATCGTTAAAGTTAATTGCAGATAAAACGCGACGACAGAAACACGAGTAGCTCGTTTCATAGATGTGATAGAAGCATAGAATAGTTTCTTCTGAACAGTGTTTGCTTCTAACCGTAATTTGAATGCAAGTAAAGTATGCACACTAGTGTAGTTTATTAACATTTTAGGGAAGATATATGCTGTAAAGAAACGGTTCGAAATGCGATATGTAAAGAAAAAGGTTTGATTTATTCCAACAAAATCCGGTTTACGGGTCTCAAAGAAGACATTGATAATTAGCATTTTTATAAGTGCTATGTGAAGAGCAAGTAAAGGATATTTTGCAAAACTGCATGTGAAACAAATTGAGTTTGTCGTAAATTTCCGAAGGTGTGTGAAAAATTCGGGAGGGCGCATTTTTTCTTCCCTAAAAGGAGTCTTTAACGACTGTTTTAGCATCTCTTGGAAGACGCTCAACAGTGAAATCACGTATCCGAAAGGGTCGCCGCGAAAGTAATAATAATAAATTTAACTACTCACATTATGCTTCCAGAGCACTTTGTAGGCCCACGGATTGGCGTTCACTTTGCATTCGAAATACACGTCGTCCCCTTCCTCGATGTCGTCCGGATTCAGATTCGAGCCCAAGGATAAATGTAATATCGGAATATCTACAATAGACGTATATCACACAACCTTTACCAAACCCGTGCACTTTATCTGCACATTAAACAAAGTTTTAATGAAATATATTTCGCTCGAAAAAATGCAAGTATTTGCGAAGAATGTTTTCTTACGTAACGCTCCGTCTCAGTGTATGCTTCAAACTAACTTGGCTTTGGATGTTTTCTGAGAGTTTGCAACCAAGTTGAATAAATACAAATTCCAAACTTTGCTTTAAACAAATTGATATTTACAATACCATTTTTTAGGCTAATTAAAAATGATCATGGTCATTACGTAGAAATAACTTTCAAATGGACGTTTTGCATTGCAAATGAAGCAATCTTTAAATATGAATAATTGGATATTTAATAAGGGTGAGTGCAAAGTACTTACAGAATACGTTAAGCTTGATGGAATTCTCTTCTAAGCCACCTTGAACGAGTGGGTTTACTGCACGGCAAGTGAGCATCCGGTCGTTGTCTAGACGAGTCGGTACAAACATTAACGTGGAGGTGCTCGTATTTCCGTCGGCCGAATCCTGAGGATACGATAACAGACACTTTAGCATAGGAATGTAGCTGCTGTAGACGTTGATGCCTAAAACACCTCAACGGAATCCTCATCCACGTCAGCCAACAGTTGAAGCAAACTGCATGCATGTAACCATTGCGTCATTTGAAAAAAAAGGATGGGTATGAAACGCGACCAATTTCCAGCGTAAAATACGTTCCATGCAATACTAATCATCATAACAATGGTGAAATTCAGCAAATCATTTTTCGACGTCACAGATTCGAACGCGCCCACAATGGGATGCATCGACACAAAGGCCACAAACCCACTACCATTTTCGCATTTCAATCACACGCACAAAACCACAAACTCTCAAACAGACAGCAAACGTAAATAGTTTAATAATAATAACAATGAATCTGGTAAAAAGTGAGTGCAATGAAAACGGCAGTTCGCAGATTACCGTTTGAGTGTAGTTGAACTTATCGGATTTCAGCTCAACCCCATCCATCCACCAAGATATTTTAGCGGTCGGTCTTGATCCGAAAGTCTGACAGGGAATCTCGTACATCCTGTCAGCCGAGAAGGGCTGATTACTGCTGAGAATCTCCACCTTCAACGGCCGAACTGAAACAAGATTATATATACATATACATGTTAAAAGTATTCCTTTCGGAGCGGATGCGCCTCAAAGGGGAGCGCTTTTCATCTTTAATCCGGTGAAACAGTCGATCTTTTTATCCATTTTTACGATGGATAATATCTTCATCCACGCACGGAACTTCAAATAGCCGGGAAGTTTCTACGCCACTAATTACTTTTTCGAAAATTGCGAAGGGAAAAAGGCAAGCAATCGATCTCCGGCACCCTCTATTATTTATCAGGAATGTAGCCACGTTAGGGTAGGTCGCATGCATCGCCCTGGATGTGCGGCAGGTCCATGTTTTATAAGTTAAACAGCTATTTAAATACAGTACATTATCCTCCGGCACGGGAGGTTCTATTTTCTCGTATTATAATCTCTTGTTTTTCTCTCTCCGGGTCTTATTTTCTTTCAAAAATGTTATTTCCTTCGTTTTTGCTTTATTTCATTCTCTTCTCTTGTACAGGTCTTCTTTTTATATCTCTTTATTCTGCTCCGAGCTTGCCCTCCCCATGAATAAAGCAAAGATCTTTACGTATTCAATTAGTCCCATAACGTAGCATAAAACGAGACCCAAATTAATCTAATTTTAATATAAATTAACCTAATCAAACTCGACCCATTTAACATTCCTAACTAGGACAGTTACTACTAAATCTAAACATATTTAACTGGTAACATTTTTTATTACTTTCAAATTGAAAATGTATCAAAAATGTATCCAAAGTATCATTTGCTTTTACAATGATAAACCACATAGTTTTCAAGCACAATTCTTTCTGAAAACGTGCTCATAATCAAAAATAATGATATTTCATAAGATTTTTCAATTGAATGAAAAACTAAATAATTTTTAAATCAAAATTTACTTAATTTCAATACAGTTTTCTCTTAATCAAATGTGGGCAGTAAAAGTTCATTATTTTATATAATATAATAAAAATTCTTGTTGTTTCTTATTATTTTCACTAAAAGCTTAAACAAACATCAAACGAGTAATCATGTAACATTCGAATTGTGCTGGAAAAAGTTAACACACAAGTATTTTCCGAATTCCTTTCGGACGTAAATTGAAAAGCCATTTTTGGGACGTGATTTATAGAAATGCCGGATTCAGGGAGGAAAAAAAAGGGGGGGCAATAAAAGCAAAACTCGTATTTGCACGCACTCGCGCGTACATCCGCATGCAATACAATTAATTTTAACAACAACAACAACAAAAAAAACATAACATGAAATCCATGAACAGAATGACAAAAATTCGAGCGACTTTTAATGTCCAGATTAAACATATAATGGGTAATTAATAGAATGCGTTTTGCATAGTACAATCAATTGTCAGAGACAGCTAACAGTGTGTGTGTGTGTGTGTGGGAGAGAGAGAGAGAACGAAACCGTAGCATATTGATTGAACTCGGAGCCGATGCATTTTTTTTTTAGTTTGCAAATGCTCTACTACATATTTTGCGTGCACAAATTGGTATTGTGTCGTTCGATTGATTCGCAAAACGAACTAAAGTTTCAATGTTACTAATTACTTTCAAGTACTAATTCAGGCATTTAGAGAATTGAACGTACTTAATAATCTTAGAGCATTTGCTTATCAATATTTGTTAACTATTTATCAGCTTGTGCTTCAAAATAGTGTAAAAAACATTCCAATGTTACTTGTTAATTAAATCCGTTTTTTCTTCGCAATTTTGGGTGGAATGGCAAACTAAATATCAGAGGATAATATATTGACTTTCACAAGGGTAGTTTCGTAAGAATTCATAGCAAAAACTTTTGCGATGTGTTTTCCAAGCGCATTAGACATTCCTAAATGTCAAAGGTGCTTTTCTAAGTTCAAATTTGGAAATTTTATCGTGTATCAATCAAGAGGATGAACAACTTTAGATAGTGATAGAGTAGTGTGTGGAAATGGAAGTAAATCCATGTCAGTGAATTGAGCAGTTGTCAAACGCTCAAAACCAACTTTTGTCCAACATTCAAGAACATTTTCGGCAGATTTTTAAACTAAGCAGAGACTAGTAGTTTTAATCGCACAACACAGAAGTGTTTTTTGAACCCATTTTTCGCTGTAAATGATGTGATTTGAGATATATGATAACCATTAGATTGAATGTGCTATGATTCCTTTTATGAATGAGTAATAAATATATTCCGGGTAGAAAATAGTATTTGAATAGTGTGTAAAATCTGTGAAATTGCTTACGTTGGCAATTTGCATGCTATTACATGCAAAAAATAAAATATTGTCCATAAGAGGAGGCAGGACGAAAGGTAATGGGAGAGTACGGGGCGGATGGTGAAAGCGAGATGTCGCACGCTGGACATGATTTAGTGCTTGGCAACGTTAATATAGTTTAGCAACGAAACGAAATAACTATTTAAGCTCTCCGAGTGGAGCTTTCCCGAGTAGCCACTGCATTACAATATTAATATTCATGAAGGCCGGAGAATGGCAAAACTTGCATATCTCGTGCACTCCATTCAGCGATGAACTACACATGTATTACCATATAATCATTCGCTGAGCCAAGCTAATTTCGTTAAACATCCGGCGGCATTGTTTCTTTTTCGCAGGCATTCATTCCATCATCCGGCCTCCTTTGATGCAATTGAAATTCTTTAATTGCTTACGTGGCCGGAGCACATATGGAAGAAGAACCCTGATTAAATTCCAGGATCTCCGCACCACGTCGGATAGCATAAGGAAACTCTTTATCATTTCCAGCCCGCTCCATGCCATTTAACAATGGAATCAAAGGTGAAATACTACATTTACATCGCCCCTCTAAACAAAGTTTAAGCAATGCGTTCCCACCCCTTCGCTCTCTCACACGGCATCGATATCTCGTCTCCTGGGACCGGCAAATAATTCCGTTCGGAAAACTTAAACGGTCGGCCCAGGGAACGCTTCCCGACAATCCGACAATCCCCGACAATCTTTCGAAGCTCCAGTAGCCGCAGTCTCATTGATATTCCTGATGCGACACATCCAGTCAAAGACTGGAATTCCAAATTAAAATGATAAAAATCTTTCCCCGCGCAAAGCTTTAATCCAATCAATTGATTTTCGATGCATTTGTGTCATTTACAATGGTCTAATACATGTTTTCGTGTTAGTTTAATTTGATATTTTGAAACCTACTGTAGTTTCTGATATAAATGGTATTGAAGTGTAACGTTTCTCTAGGATTCATTAATATATTGATTGATCAGTTAGAGTTGCAATAAAATATGTGAACGTATTTGAATTGTAACTAATATAAGTTATGCCCTTACGGTTAGGATGGGAGGTCCCGTGCGGAGGCGGCGGCAACCGAGTTCGGATCCTTCACCACCGCCGCCACCGCTGGCAATATTCACAAGCCATTATGCAGATTACCAACCGGATTTATCGTGTCGGCAAGTTGAACGGTGGAATATAGGACCGTTTATCCACATTAAAACACACCCATCGGTTGCCATCAACAACTTAATAAATAAAGAATCGCGCCCGGCCAATCTCTGCGCAAATCGATTTCCATTTGGATTATACAAGTGTATCCAGTCCGAGCTTCATTCAGCTCTCATATACATATTTCCTTTTGCATGCGCAAGCTTCCTTCGGAGGATTAAGTGTATAAGGATAAAAACGCAAATTCCCGAAAGAGATGTTAAGCGCTGCTGGTAAGCTTTTATGTGCGTCTACCATATTTATATATATATACAGATCTGAAACGCGAAAGGAAAATAACTTAATCAGATTAAGACTGAAGACATTTGCACACAGAGGGAGATGGGGCGCTGTGACGCAGCCGAAGTTGTAAAAGCACATTAACAGTAACTCATTACAAACTTCCAAAGTAACTAACAGCTATAAGAAAATGAACTTGTATAACAGCACTTTAATATTTTCTTATGATGTACACTAATTTCAATTCAACACTAATTAACAATCAATTATTAATTATACCCTCATCTCATTAATTAGTGCCAATTTGTAAGTCACTTCAAATATTTAGACGAAATTTGATGAATACGTTACTTATTTGATTTAACTATTTTCACATCACTAATTAATTTACTTAAATTGTCCATAATTTGTAGTCAGCAATTTAACTTCCCTTTTACAACTTAGTATCGAATATTGTAGTCATAAAACTGTTTATAATTATAAATTCACTTTATGAGCAGTTAGACTTTGATATGAATATCGACCGTTTAGATTTTAAACCTCCTCAACAACCAAAATTGTTCCTCTCCTCGATAGATACCTCTCCCTTCCACTTAAATTTATTTCAAAAGTATTTATTTTGTATCCATTAATTGAATAGCTTTATTGAGTCATCAATGTATTCTATTTTGTATTATATATATATATTGGCACAAGGCAAATATTGATTTTAAAGCTATATGAACAGATACACTTTTTGTTGCATTAATAAAAGTTGTACCCTAAAAGTTGCAAATTTGCTATGAATAAATTACGGGGCCGCATCTGAAATTCTGCTCGGTAGGAAATCCATTAAAAACAGGGAGCGCAGGGAGCGGCTTACGTAATACACGGAGCTGTAAATGCGACGATTACTTACAGTAAATTTCAATGGAAACGGTGGCGGAGACGGGCTGACTGATGTTATTGTTGGACGCTTGACATGTGAATGCCGCGTGCTGGTCCGACCTCTGAAGCCCTTTGATGACCAACTGATTGGACCTAACGTTCTGGAATCCGCTGTGCGTTTCGGTAGAATCGATCAATTTTTCGCCACGCCACCATTTGATTGTCGGCTCCGGTTTTCCTGCAACAAAAAATGAAAACGAAAATGTCCTCTCGTTATTTCCATCTACTATATGAGCATATTATACACAGGATCAAATGGCTGTATTGTTCGTGCATTTTGTATTATTAGTAGTAAAATTAACAATGTAATTTATAGGAAAGATGGGAGAAATTTATGATATGATAGCCATTACAACTTAAACGTTACATTCGTATATCGTAATATGAAAGTATTAAGTCTTTGGTGGAGATGAATTTAGGATGTTTAAAGCAGTGAATAGAACATTTGAATTAGATTCGTGGAATTATAAGAAATTTATGTTTTTAATATGGAAGTGACATGGTGGTAGTTTGGATCCGGTAAACCCTGTATAATGGTTCAGAGAGTGCGGTACTTAAGTGGAAGCCTTTTGGGAAGAAGGAAAGACTGTACGGGTGAAATATTACCTACGCCCCATTACGCCTTTCGCCGCTCTGTTTTCCCTTTTAATCCTTCGGAGGGCGAGAGCTGGCAGCGCGCTTATCAAAGGGCCAGGTTATATTGTTGCAAACTGAAAGCAACCCCTCTCATCCCACAATCTTATCTCTTACAAAACGATAATTATTTGCCGCCGAAAAAGAAACGCTCCGCTCCTTTTTTACGCATCAGTCTCGACGTTGCTTTCCATTAGTAAATGAAACTTGAAAACTCATTCATCATACGCTTTAACTTTTCTGCTCTTTTCGGTGATAATTTAGATATTATGTTCAGTTGCTTGTGATATGTTGCTCGAAGTTAATGCAATACAACGAAATTATTTGCTTTTTTCGTTGAAGTAGTTGGAGGTTAATCTGTTGTAAGAGATGCGAATCTACTGATTTATAGTTAATTGCGCAATTCATTAAATCGCCACCCATTAAAATGATAAGAAATGGGGCGGAAAAAGTGAAAAAAACTGGAGTGCCCCTCGTATCGATTACTGAGGTGGGTATAAACAGGATGCACGCAGAGAGAATGGTCTCTGTCTTTAATACTTTATGGACGCGAAGTAAAAGTAATTTAAACGCTTTATTGAATGTTTTACTGGCGAAATTTATGACTGCGTAATTCCGTGGGAGGGCTAAGTAAGAAAGTCTCTCGCGGGACATCAGCTTCTTTATGATCTTGCGGCGGCATTCATTTTTAACCACATTTTATACAGCATCTGCAAGAGGAAGACTTGAATCGTTTCCCGTGATTGGCAAGGCAGCGAGGAACATCAGAAGGGATACTTGACGATACACATGCCGGGGAGAATGTAAAAGAGTTCCCCGAGTACTTCTACTCTCGGCGTTGTTTCTTTTCGCACGCAGTTTCGAGGGTCGGTTTTAAACCCAAAGGTTTATTTATATCTGGAGACTCTTTAGACGCTTCTATTTGTTTTAACGCACTTGAAGATAAAAAGTAAATTGAAATTTTTGCCACCGTACGCAAACAAAAGTTTCACCCTTGTCGTGAGAAAGAAAGAACGAAGATGAAAGGAAACCGAACAAAAAAAAAACACGTACAGCTTGGCGGAAAATCGATGTTACGACTATACAAAAACAATACTAATTCTATTGAGTGATTAACAAAAAAATACTTACCACCTGTGACAATACAAGTTAGCTTCATATCGCCTCCTTCCTCATAAGGCCCGGCCACAGTCTGAATTTCTTTTCCCTTTTCATCGATGATTTTTGGCTTCTGCGGTGGTACTGAAAATGTAAAGAGAAAAAAAAACTTAATTGGATAAAATTGGAAACAACAAATTCATAATAAAAAGTAAAATTAACTTAAATTGCACTTAAACATGGAGGTTTGATTTGCTTCTGCGAAGATTTTTAGGAAGCGCAAATTGGAAAGAATGAGTCTGCAGATGAAAGCCACTTTCATTTCAAGTGAAAAGGGAACATCTCCTTCTCAAAAGCATTGAAAACAAAGCGGCGGTTTTCATCCGCAAAGTTTATTAGTAAGTAACTTGCATGCACCACCTTAATTATGTAAATGTATCTCTCGAAATATTGCGGAGAGTTTTTAAATTCCATTAATTTCTCACAGATTATGGAATAATCAGCATATGGTGTTTCTTTATTCAGAGAGAAAATGTATGGAAAGTTACGTAATTTCAATATTATTTTTGAGTTATTCAAATAGCAAAAGTTTATAACACATATTTATTACATTTTTTGTTGTATGTTACTAACTTATGTCTCACCCGACAAGTGTCTCTGATCGACAAATTAAGATTCCCGACAACTATATTATTTGATTCTTTACAAAGTTAGTTACAAAATTCTCCTTTACACTTAATTACATCATAGTTTTCTATTGGTTTGTCTTTTTGTAACGATATTTACAATCAATCAATTCAGACAATTATTTGTTTTTATCTACTGACAACTAATCCCTTGCAAACTGTTATTATTTAGGAATAACTTGCCTGAAAGTACTGAAAAATGCACAAAACCCTATGTTGAATCTAGAATTACAATGTTTATACAGATATGGTGAATATAGTTTGAATGAAGTAACACATTGTTGTTAAATGCATATTATGAGACATTCGGTTAAACGTTGTAGAAAATGAATATTCATATGGCGGCGCCGTTGTGAAAAAAAAAACCTGAAATTTAATAATTCCTAATTAATTGCACAAGTCCTTTCCTTTATTAAATCCGACAGACCATTATTCTTAATAACGTTGCAATTTTAATTAGAAATTCGTTTTGTTCTCCCGTTCCGAGAGCAGCCGATGGACGACGATACCGTGGAGAGGGTGCGTGGGGCCGTGCGATATGCGAAACACATTCGCATTTTCCTCCTCTTCGCGCCTATTTTTCTTGCTGCTTCCATCCACCATCCACTTCGTCGTCTCCCGTGCCCTTTCTTTCCGTCCCTCGCTCAATATTTATTAATGCGAAACTCCAGAAGTTGGGAACATTTAAAGTTTTTAATTGGTAGTCGTAGTCGTTGCACGCAATTCACTCCACTTCTCTCTCTTGCTCTTCCTCGCAAACCCTCTATTTATTTTTTCACTCAGTCAGCATCCCTCTCACTCTCTGACTCTCCAACCCACGTAAATGGATTCCCAGGATCGGTAGGTTCTCTTTTTTTGCGACGTACGCAACGAAAATTTACACATTTCGTAAATTAAGCTCTAATTTTCTCTTTCACTGAAAAGCCTCATGTATAATATAAAAGCTCACTCATATAATTGGATGCCAACTTCTGGATGTGGGACATGCGCTCATAATTTATACGTCAACTAATTCCGCTTTATCTCTGTGAACGTTTTCATATTTCACTTGGATTGCGACTCTTACTTTACTCTTACGACATACAAAGAACGTACCATACATTGAGATCAACGTTTTCAAGATTAGTTCGTATGAAATTAGAGCATACTTCGACTCTTATTGATGAATTCTCCATACAAAAAGATGTCATTTAAACTTTCCAAATTATAGGAAAGCACACATATGGTCTACAATGTGACGTTTTTTGTTATGTTAGCTATCATTCTGGTAGCTAATACAAACAATACATTAGTTAGTTTTAAAACTTTTACCACATTTTCCAATCATAATTACGTGAAACTTCTATGCAACACAAATTCCTTGTTGGATTTGCTCGACCTACTAAGCTCGTGCAAACTGATTAACGTGCTAAAAACCTGAGGCGGCGTTTAATCTTGTAGTTCAATTAGTATAATAGGAGTTCTCGAGAACAACCCATTAATTATCATTAATTCCTTCTATAATTATATATTTGCTTAAGTATATATTCAAACTACTGGCGACCTGAGAAGGGACTGATACCCGTTTAGACCTCTTGCCTGGCCCTTCAATTACAGTTTCTTTGTTTCAGTGTTGAAAATATTCATTCAACAAGGTTATATAATGAAGACTTGAGAGTCGGAGTGATTTTCATCTCAATGATTTGTGCCAAACATTTCGTTTTTCATTGCTTAATTTGATAAACGCCAAATAATTTGCTGCCATTCTGCGTGGACCAATTTCGAATGAATAACTGCAGCCGTTGATTAAAATCGAGTGATGAATTATTGCGATACATAAATAATCGAATAGTTAATTCAATCTGTATTATTCAATACAATTTGGAGGTTTCGTTAAAAAAAAAGAAAAATAAGTCCTAGCCGAGTTGTTAAAAGTCCCTGCATCACGAAAATGCGATGCGAAAGGTGCTGGTTCAAATGTCTCCAAAAAAAAAAAGTTGACCGGAACGAAAGCAGACACAAGGCCGTAACATTACAAAAAAGTGAGCAGAATGCCATCAAAGATCTAGCAGTCATAAACAAGTCATCTTAAATATTTATTAAAACAAAACAAAAAACAAAGGAGAAGAGAAAAAATAAATAGGTAACGGAGGGAGGAACGTTAATGGAATAAGGATTTTAATGAAATGGGATGTTCCAGTTTGTAAGCCTGCTGCTCGCCGGCAGATGGGAATTAATCGCGATCGCGTTATGTAACTCCGCAAAATGGAAGACTCCACTCCTAAATCCAACAGCCTGTCTTCTGTCTGTTACTCACTGCGAACGGAAAAGAAATATCTTATATATTTGGGTGGAAGTTTCTTCGTTTTGTTTCATTTTAGATGTATTCACGTCATCTATGATGAATACCATCAATTATATTTAGATTTTAGAAATTGCTTAATAACTGAATGGTTTTGTATAAGTCAACATTACAAAAGGCAAGAAATAAGAGTACAGTGGTATACGACATTAATATGTTTCTGATGTTTGAACGTATTCTAAAGCAGACGTATAACCAGGTATAAAAACATTCAATTGTTATTATAATAATAAACTTGGAGTTTATACATCTTGTTGCAGTTTATGAAACTAATTTGAAATGCATACAATATTAGATAACTATTGGGATTTAGTGAAAAAGTTCATACCTTACATTGCGATTTTAGAGTAACTCGACAAACAATAAGCGAACAAGCGTGAAACACATTTGAAAGAGCATCCTCCATTTCTATACAATCCGAAAAGTGCAGTTTTATAGGAATTTCCATAGTAAAAATAGGAACACTAACTCCATTTTCTGACTGACGTCAGAGATAATTGACAGTGACGACACTGTCGTTCATGATTTAATGTAGGCATAATGGAAATTTCACGCGATACAATTTCAATTTCGATAACATCCCTTGCTTTTACATGCACAAATGTTACTACACAATCAAAACTAATATTTCAAAAGTTCAATAAACATTCATGCGTAAGTTTTAAATAAAATGTTTTGTTCGTAAGTTTACCTATTAATATTTTCTACTTTAATGTATAAGTATTGATATGTTTGTATACAGTTTGTTTTGTTTATTACGAATACATATTTGTAATATATATAATAATCTGTATAATGTATGTAGTTACAATTTCTATTTGTTAATTTGCAATTAATTCGGAAATCAGTCATATGCAATACATTATATATTTGCAACTTTCAATCGACCATTGTGAATGTCGATATTATCCGCATTTCGGGCATAATCTGCAATATATGAACGCAAAATTAATGTATGAAATAACGGTATGCGATGAATGTGCATATTCTAACGGATTTTTGGTGCGGATCGAAACGGCACGGAAGGATCGAAATGAATGATGGGGTTCGGCGAGGGAACGTGAGACTCTGGGGGGCTTTGTTTCAGCTTGTTTCAGTGGGAATTACACGGAGTATATATACATAAATAAAAAAGGAAGAGGAGGTAAGTAAATCTGCTGAATGGAAGTCCAATGAAATATGGAATAGAGGAGGAAGAGGAGGCTCCGTGAGAAACGCGCGGATTTCCTTGCTGCAAAAGTGTTTACGTGAAGGTATTACACGATGACATTTAGCGCTGACCTTCGGGAGTGGGCGTAAGGCCGAAATGACAAATAGAGTGCATTGAGTAATGGGCAGGCAGGGAAGAAAAGTTAATGGTTTTGTCAACAAGTTGGCATTTTCCGTATTTAATGCTGAGCCGTATTTTTCTTGCGACCTGGAACATCCAAGTTTTAATTTGTTCAAGTTTCGTATGCGGCGGTGGGTCCTTCCAGCTTTAGCCTCCGATCGATATCGGGTTTATGCGGGGATGCGGGTAGCAGGTGGAAAATATGTAGAGAAACCCTTTACCCATACAGATCAGTTCCATTAGGAAACTTTCATTATTCCCTTTTTCCGTATTCAAATAACAAACTTCTTTTTATCCCTTAAATAGGACTTGGGGAAGTTTACTTGAAAAATATCATATGAGACGTGAGGGGATGCCGGCCGAACTCGGGTTTGCGGGGGGGGGGCAGCTCCAGGGAGCAGTCGTATTCAAAGCGTGTCAACGGCTGACATTTATAAGAGAGCACAAAATTACTCCGCACTGCTAGGCGAACTAGTAGCTACAAAGTCTAAGATTTATTTACTCGAAAACACCAAGCACGACTAGAAATATTTAATCACAGAGCTGTTAATCAAACTCTAATTAGTTATCTATTGATAAATATTATAATTATTTGTAGATACAATTTGAATGGAATAGTCGTTTATAGGAATTTAGGGGCCGAATTTAATTTAGAGCCTACTGATGTAGACGTTCCTCGACAGACTTTCCAAGAGTACGTACATCTAATGACATTAATCCTACAACTTAAACATACAACAACTTGTTAACGAGTTTGCGAATCGCAAAGTTTCTCCGTCTTTCCCCGCCGCCGCCGCTGTCGCCCCCCTGTTTTCGCCGCAATACTTCGCAAGAGAATTATATATTAACTTCGCGAATATTATTCATTCCCTACTTGCCATACATGTGACTGAATACGGTTTTCGCAATATTTTCCTTCTCCTTTTGCGGATCATTTCCACCCAGATTAGTCTTTCAGCCTCCAAACAAAACTCCGCGAGTGAGGAATTTCACTTAGCCCTTTCAAAAGCTGGCATTACATTCCTGCCGCATTCAACAGAAAGCGAAACCAGTCCGGATTCCAAGAGGCAAAAGGGAATGTTTTAAATACAACAATTGTTAGATAAATGTAATTCATGGAATATTTTGCTTACAGCCTTACTTTTCAATACAAAGTATGTACGTACCTATGACTGCGAGGATAACCTTCAGATTCTTAGTGGGTGACTTCATGAAATCGATGCGGCATCTGTATTCACCCTCCTCGTTCTCGCCGATGTTTTCAATGCTGAGTGTTGATGGTTCCGTCATCGTCCTGAAAAATGCACGATTTTCCAGGCTGACATCCTGCCAGCGGTGCGCATTGTTGTTGCTCGTCCTGGTATCGTAGCTGGAAACGAAAACAGAACAATAGAAACGGAACATGTCTTCTCCGATCCTCAGGATGAGCCGCTATCAGCTGCCACCCGGACATTATAAATATGCATAAAATGAGATGAAAAGGAATCGGATTGGGCAAACCGAAAGTGCAGGAAATTGTTGTTTTGATCGTAGTTTCAGGAAGGACGCAGCAGTACGCATGTTTGCATATTTGTCCCCAGTTTCATGGAAAACGTGTTGTACGTTGATTAGGTCGACATAAATGTTTCGTATCAAAACAACAACGGAGCCCAAACTATTTGCATATTTTAAACTCGGGGCGTTTTCGGTTATGCAAAACCGTAGCTCCCAAAACGCATGCACGCTTTCGAAAGAAACAAATTTCAGTTGCGCAATAATTACAGCAACAACAAAATCAAACTGCATTCAATTTTTACTACAATTTTCGTACATTTTAGGGATACAAAATTTGGAGATGATAAATTGGAAAATATCGAGAAATGGAATTGTTTTGGTTTTTATAAATATGTGCAACAACAATTTCAAAAATTAAGCTCAATACAATGAAAATGAAGAAATTTTGTTTGATTATTACTGTATTTAAACAGTTAAATCAATCTGAAATAGCCTCTTCTATTAGGTAAGTAGTCTTTTGTTGTTGCTATTTTTAGACATTTTCATTTAAAGAAGAAAAGCTGACATATTTGAAAATGATCCAGATTAAAAAGAACATGCTTTTAGGAGGAAACCTTCATGTGGATGTAATATAAAGCAATTGAATGTAATTGGCAGTAAAAGGGATGTGACTGAGAACTTAAAAACATCAGGGCAATAAACGACATCTGCTGGAAACTAATAAAACAGCACATGTGAAAATTGTTTTCGCAATAAAATTACCAATTGCGCTCCGGAGCTTTCCTTCCGAAATATCATCATCGTCATACCCGTTGCACAACCACCGGTTTTAATGGATTTCGCCCCAAAACTTGGCACATAATTAACGAAACGTTACAATTTACAACAAAAAATGATTCTACAATTCTAGTAGCATATATTCGTATCGTTATTTTAACTCATATTTAATATACATTCGAATGAAAAAGTTCATTGCTATGGTGAAATTAAAGGGGACTTGACGGTTTCAAGATTTAATTAGATTGGAGCAAAGTAATTGTTTTAGTTTATACGTGTTTTATCATTGTTCCATGCAACATTTCAGGTGGAAATACTTAATCTGATGCATATTTTTATGGACGACATTCAGAACGAAAGGCAATAAAAAGAATATACGTATTATATGGTTGCAATAATCCCGAAGGTAATGAAAGGCAGAAAAGTGGATAGGAACAAACGCAAGGAACGACCGACATCGGACGGAATTCAATTATCAAAGTAAACAGAATTATGCATTTCAGCATTTCGTTACGGGAAGAAGAAAGTCGGCGGAATAAAATGTATGAACAGCAACAACAACAAAAAAACAACAGCATGGAATGATCGTACTTTATGTGGGGCTGCGCGTGTATGATATATATTTATAAAAAGGGAGATGTAGTAACCGGCGGATAAGGAAAATACCGTTCATGATGATTTCTGTTTTATTAGTGTGCGCGCCCACAGAAAGCAATATTTCTTTTATTCTCGTAACGTAGGATACATACATATATATATTCGCTATACACACACACTCACATAACCAGCGGATGTATTGATTTAAGATTCAATTTGGTAAAAAGGGATCCTGGATCCTGGCTATTAGGTTACCGTTACACGCGTGTACTCTGCAAGAACCTGAAGTGAGAGCTGTGTGGGAAGACAGGAACTGATCCTCTGCACACACACACACACACACACACACATATACACATTCCAATACGTATAACAAAATAAAGTTGCGCTAACACATCGACATGGGGAGCTCAGGAGAAGTTCGCACAGACATAAAACTTTTCGCATGAGAAGAAAAGAAGCGAGCGCGAATATGTTTGTGGAAATAGTTAAACAGAGGTACACGTGTATTCCGCCCAGTCGGGAGTTTATTGCTATGTTAACAGTTCATAATCTGCAGCTCCGCATTCCCATGGCGCCCGCCGCTATTTGCATATTGCTTTTTGTTGTCAACCAACCGCAATTCGCAAACGGAAAAGTACTTTCAATTTCCAAGTAAAATTAGTTTCTTTCCGCAACGTCCCACCCGATGATCATATCAAATAAGTTCTAAAATGAATCTCATGGACAATACGAAATCCCTGAAACCAATGTCATGGTGTCATTTCAAAGGATTAAACAAGAATGTCAAATTTGGCGTAAGAATCTTACTGATAATATGAAGTGGTTGTTCACTTTCTCAATTTGGAAGTTTTTTGGGCAACTGACCTAAGAAAACTTGATTGGCTGATAAAAACAAGTTGTCACATCATTTTACCAGAGAAATTACAGCCAAAAAGTGGTACTGCAAATTCATGAAAGATCGATATATGAGTGACCTAATATACGAGTGTTTTGAGATACGAGCGAGCGATATTTTGCTTTAAGAAAAGAGCAAAATTTGAGATACGAGCAATCGCACACAATCAAGACACCAACAGTTACTCCCACCTCAGACTAGACCACAGTCTGTGTGCTTGTTTCCCTCGTTTTCGAAGCATTTTTGATAAGTTGGGTTCGCGTTTTTTTGCTTTTTATACATTTACAAAACATTGCTTTGAGATACGAGCAATTTGATAAAATTGTCAAAACAGTTAAAATTGAACACATTACAATTCGCCAAGTGCATCCAAATAAATTATATAATATTAAGTAGATTTGTGGGAAAAAAAGGCTTGTTGTACTTCCATTTATCAGCAGTTTTAAATGAATGATTTATGTGACAGAAGCAATTGTAACAACCAACTCAAAACTATGTGATTACCAATCCAAATCTGGGGTTGATTGTCACAATAGAAAGTCAATATTTTATAAATATTGACCGTGAACATAATATTTAAATATAAGTCTTTAGAAAAGTGTTTATTGGTATTTAATTACTCTGTTGATTGGAATTTTAAAAGTTTAGTATTTGTGACAACCAACCCCTGTGTGCCCCTTATAAAATGTAATTATACATTAAAAATCGCATTTTTCAATTGGATAAACACTGCTTTTCGTTCGTTTATTTATTTATCGCTGGAATTTCGAATAAATTATGTTTTATATTCTCAAATAGACGGAGTCTGACCTAGAAATGTTTATTGACTACGTTTTATTCAATGTTTACTTATTTTTATTCATATCGTTCGTCGGAATTTGCGATAAACGCATCGTCTGCAACTTTTTTGTGTGCATTCCTCTAAGCGCCACGAAAATAATAGCTTATTTTGTTTACATATTTATCTTTGGAATTCCGAATAAATTATGTTTTATTGGACCGAATCCGAGCTCCAATTTTTTATTGACTACGTTTCTTTCCTTGTTTCCTTGTGTGTATTCATATCTTTCATTGGAATTTGAGATAATCGCAACGTCTGCAATTTTTTGTGTGCATTCCTCCGAGAGGCACGAAAATAATAGTTTTTTGGTTTCTCTATTTATCGCAGGAATTCCGAATAAATTATGTTTTATCTTCCAGACTAGACCGAGTCTGACCTACAAATTTTTATTACTACGTTTCATTCATTGTTTCCTTATTTCATTCATATCTTCCGTTGGAATTTCCGATAAACGCATCGTCTGCATTTTTTTGTGTGCATTCCTCTAAATAAATACTAGTTTTTTTTAATTACAATTTACTTTATTCTCTAATTCAATTAATAAAGTATTTATTTTATTCTTATTTAATTACTGTTTGGTTTTCTGACTTATGATGTTTAACAAATGTAATTATTAAGTAATAATTAAGTAAAATATAGCCCTTTGCAGCAATACAAATAATTAGTTATTAGTTCATATAGAAATAAAGTATGTTTAATATTAGATTTGCAACCATTAAGTGTAAAATTTCAACGTGTTTTGTCATTCAATTATACTTAATTATATTGTAAGTCCATTTATTATTTTCATTAATTGCATTATTTTGGGACTATATTGTAACTTGTAGTGTAAGTTCGTAAGATATATTTAGCAGTAGGTTAAGTAGGGAATGTATACAAAATATAAATTATATAGTTTAGTAATACAGTGGTATCTCGATATACTAGTGCCTTAATATACGAGTGTTTTGAGATACGAGCGAGCGAAATTTTGGCTTGAGATGAGAGCAGGATTTGAGATACAAGGAATCGCACACTACAAGACACCAATAGTTTCTCCCACCTGTGTGCTTGTTTTCCTCGTTTTCGAAGCATTTTTGATAAGTTGGATTCGCGTTTTTTGCTTTTTGTACATTTACAAAACATTACAATTTGACATACGAGCAAGGTTATTAAACTCGTATGTCGAGGTACCACCTTATCTTTATGAGGCAACATCAATGGCCAGAATTATGTGTATGCTGAGTGTACTTATTGAATATGAGACACACCTACACAATTTATACGCTTTGCAATTATCGTTATAGCTTAATTACTATTTAGGTACGACTTAAGCTTCTCGTACTACTTAGGAGGCTGATTTCTAGAGTTATTCAAGACAATGTTAACACCAGTACCTTAATGTCTATATACCTTAATTGACATTAGACTTTATTACTGATAAATTGAAATTGAAGTTAAGAAACTTTCAATATTCCTATACAATCCAATATAATCCGCCAATGAGTGTTTCTATAAGCTTCAGGTAACTGCTGAAGTTACAACTGACGCAATAAAATAGCACTGTTTGCTACGCTGACATAATTAATTTTCGATGGAATATAAATTCAAATTAAAATCAATATGCAAAATAATTTTGAATGAAACAAAATCTGTACAAATATTTGTTTTTAATTAAATTGCTAGAAACGGAACAATAGTTTTGATATTGATGTACATGTATTTGCATTAAAACCTATACACGAGTGCACACGAATATGTGTATTGTTATTCCTTTAATTTCTTTAATTGTTTTGTTTTTGTTTTCAATGCGTAGTTATGTTGACATATGCGAATTGGATCATTTTATAATATCCAATTAGTCTGGATAGCGAAATTATTTATAAAAAAAAATCATTGTTGGGATAATCTCATCTAGCCATTGTCGAGGAAAGTTGATAAATTTATTGAATATTTTTCAGTTGTATTAAATAAATGATTTAATAATTTGATATAAGCATTATTACTTTATTGGTGGATTGTATATTACTTTTTGGAACAGTCTAAAGTAATGGGTTTCAAATTGTTTTTGACTGTAGTTAGACTTTGGTATCTAAATAATGTTTCAATTGTGATATGTACTCTTATAGAGCTTGGACTTTGCAAAATAATGTAATTAATGATGATTACAAAAAATCGAATTAAAAATCCGTGGATTAGCTTATAGTTACGTCATTGTGTAGTCTAAAAAGGGCTTATGAATATCAAAATGCTAATAGTTTTAACTAATTTTATTGTATTGATGAGTGTTTTTATTGAGAAGTCAATACAAGTGTTAATATCATTGATTATTAACTAAGATTTGTAGGTACCAAGACTTCAGTACTAAATCCAACTTGTAGGTACTAGGACCATGTTAGTCGTTTAAACTATAGTTCTAAAAGCAACTTGTATGTACTAAGACCATATTAGTCGTTTAGACTTCAGTACTAAATCCAACTTGTATATACTAAGACCATGTTAGTCGTTTAGACTACAGTTTTAAAACCAACTTGTATGTACTAAGACCATGTTAGTCGTTTAGACTGAAGTTCTAAAACCAACTTGTATGTACTAAGACTATGTTAGTCGTTTAGACTACAGTACTAAATCCAACTTGTAGGTCCTAAGACCATGTTAGTCGTTTAGACTACAGTTCTAAAACCAACTTGTATGTACTAAGACCATGTTAGTCATTTAGACTACAGTACTAAATCCAACTTGTNNNCTTGTAGGTACTAAGACCATGTTAGTCGTTTAGACTACAGTTCTAAAACCAACTTGTAGGTACTAAGACCATGTTAGTCGTTTAGACTACAGTTCTAAAACCAACTTGTATGTACTAAGACCATGCTAGTCGTTTAGACTACAGTCCTAAAACCAACTTCTTCGTTAGTTCTGTTATAATGGGAGTTGAATATTGGTTATGAGAAGAAAGTACTATTCTCTTATTATTATGTGTTTCAATGCATGCACATATTTGTAGTTATTACAGAATAATTTAGTGATTAAAATTGTAGTTACATTTGTGGAATATTCGTGAGTGAAAAAGTACCAAATCCTCATGAAGCATGTTGATAAAGAGTTCATACAACAATATAAACAATACTGGATATATACTTTCGAAGGTAATTAGAGGTAAAAAGACTAACCGTACGCAAATATTGTTCTGTAAAGGTCAACAAAAAGTGACAGTGTTTAGAAACGATTGTGACACTTGAAAGGTAGAAGCGAATGAAATTAACGGTCCCCAGTGATGTTGGTCGTAGGTTGAAGATGCTGATGCGTTTGGAAGCACTGTTCCAGCGTCCTTAAGCGGCATCCCGAGTGCCGGTTATCGTTCCACTCATCGAATCGTTTTCCCCGGATCCACTCGTCCGTATTACCTCTTTCGTGGAAGTATTCAATTCACTCTTCGAAAGCCAACCCGATCCCATTATCAGGGAATAGATATGCAGCGACAAAGGGCGCAAATAAAGAGAGCGAGAGAGAGAGAGAGAGAGAAGAGCGAGATGGGAGCCGACGGGGCCGAGGTTTTGGGGGGATTCGCGATTGAATAATCTCCTGAAGAAGAAGAAGAATAAGAAGAGAAAATATATATATATATATACTCCTAATCTCGGGGAATGGTTTAGACCCGAACGAAAGAAAATGTAAATCTCTCAGCTATCATTGCTTATTGTCTAACCTATCAGTAGATATGTTAATCCAATTTTAACGAAAATTGAGTTTATTATAAACAATTTAACAATCTAAATAAAACTGATATTGTCATATGTTTCTATATACAAATAATAGTGAAACTGAATGAACTATACACTACCCAACAAATAGATACGAAAAAAGTGTAACAAAATCATGTTTTTAACCTGTAGTTAGGGCAGTATAGTTGTAATATTTAAGAAATATTGGAAATTACTGGATTTTACTATATTTTTTTTGTATACTAATGATATTAGATCAAGCAGTATTGTAATTATAGTTACTATTTATAGTGTACGTACAAATGGAACGAGTAAACTGAAACAAAACCCGATAACATGTTATTATGAGTGAATGCAGGGTTGGGGAGGCAATTACGTTTATTCTAAATATACGTTGCATGTTTATCTATTTGTTGTGTAATATATTTCGTATTTATTTATTAATTTTCCACCGACGCGGCACAATTGGAAATCCGTGGATCGATAAACAGTTGTGAACAAAAATCATCGGCTGGATTTTTCTACGCGTATTTTCGCTTTAATGAATGGTCGGAAGTTCCAGGCAGCACTTCAGTAATTCATTTTCTTCCGCACGGGAATAAGCGCGCTTAATTTGCATAGGCATTAATGCAGAAAAGCAATTTCCATTTTCCTCATCGGACCCGGGGATAAGCACCTACAAACTTACAATAAACTAAAACTATTATTGCGGATCCTGGCGTCAACCTCGCAAAAGGGTAATTCTAACCCAACACCCAAAGCGAGCCGGTGCAAAACATAGAGAGAGAGAGGAAATTGTGGACTATATATATATGTATGTGCCAGGATCAAGCAAAAAGTCGCGTCGGCTGCTGGCACCGAATTACGAAGCGTAAGGACGACGACAGTTCTGCCCTTGCGAAATATGAAACGAATTAAGTAATTTCGCAGTCCGGCGACTTTATTAAATCCATCCATTCGCAGCCCTTTAACTGCGGCATCGACTTTATTGCGCTTGCATTTTATGCGGTCTCTCCCCCTAAGGGCCGACGGGAAAAATGTCCGGAACGGAAATAATAGGACGTGTTCGGTCGAGGGTCGCTCCTTCAAGACACTCGAAAAAAGCATTTCCTCTGGCATAATAAATTCATGAGAGGCAGCACCAGAAGCAGCAGGACGACAAATGCCCATCGCAAGGAAATACTGGAAGCACCCATAGCAATAATAAGATGGAATGGGAACGGTGATCGTCGCTTTCCGAAACTCGTTATTTGTACGCGATGCGTGATATGGTCAGGCTCTGAAATAAATTCCGACGGGTTTGTTTATGCTGAAAATTGAATACCGCCTCAGAGTTCAGTGTATTTCAATTTCGCGTCGAGTTGCAAAAACCAATAATGTGAATATTGCAAATGCAAACATTGCCTGTGTGTTTCATAAACACTTCACCTGCATGTACCTGGAAAAAATCATCATACTTAGTACTCTTACCATCCGCATAATTCGTAGCTCTTCCTTTTCTATCTGATACGCAAGTGTTTTTCGTAATTACTGTTTATTTATATTTTTTTGTATAACGTCTGTTTTTATTTACAATCTATTTTATAACAAAACATTCAGTAAATGGTTTAACGGTTGACAAATGACAATTTAATATTGGATAGCGTCCCCTGGCGGTTTTCCCTTAATTGCTAATTAGATGTTAAATATCATTGAAAGATCCAGTAAATTACATGGCTTCAGTCGGTTAGTTGTTAAGCTATTATCAAGAATATTGATAGCTAAGTCATTTGGATGGTCATTTTCTAGCCTATATCTGCTACTACATTTCATAATGGCTTTTATTTGAAGATCCTCGTGTATTCTCCTGTTTGTAATGTACCTTGGAGCTCCTATGATTCTTCTTAGACTTTTCGACTGGAATCTTTGTATAATAGCTATATTAGATTTGCTAGTGCTTTCCCACAGCTGTATTCCATAGGTCCAGACTGGTTTTAAGATTACCTTATAAATCAATAGCTTGTTTTCTTTTGAAATTTGTGAGTCTTCTCGTAATAGCCAGTACAGCTTCCTGAACTTGATTTCAAGTTGTTCTCTTTTTGCTTGGATGTGATCTTTCCAGGTCAATCTTCTATCCAGTTGTTTATTTTGATGTAAAATGTATAATAACATAAATAAATCAGTATTGGTTATTTTAAGTAAATTCGATTAGTTTAACAATAAGTTAAGTTCTTCTTTGGATCCCTAACTTAGACTAATTACAAAATACATATTACAAATATAAGATTAACTATCTTAATGGAGGGTGGAAGTTGTGATTTGGTGAAGAGGCCTTTATCCATAACCTGCTGTCAGAATGGTTTGTCAGTATTACTCTACGTCTTCTGGTGATACCTCTTATCTTCCGGTATATCCGGTACAGTATAATGGTTGAACTCAACAAATTATAATTCAAGCATAGTGCATTTTTTAATTCCGTAAAACTTTTATATAATGTTTGGAAAAAAGTTGATGGAAAATGTTTTATAACAAAAAGAGTAAATGATTCGGAACGGGAAACTGTTTATTTTTGGTTAGTTTATTTGAGAGCGTATTGTTTTGTTATACGTTTTAAGTAGGATGAGAGTTCTTACCAAAGGATTCACTTCAAAGAACTTTGAAGCTTTGTTACTTCGATGCTGGAGACGCTACAGCGTGATTATCTGGATGTATTCTCCGTTGCAGCCACAAAGGATTGAAAGATTACGGTATTATGAATCGAAATGCAATGCGAGAAATGTTACAATTATTATATTTTCCTTATTATTATCGATACTTTGATGAAATTGAAAGCTGTTAGAAGCATGTGCGGTTCTTATTGGAACGAGAGGATCGGTTATGTCTTCGATGGGGATGGCGTGGAGAGTGTGTATAAGTATATGAAATTAAATCGGGGATGTATATTGAGAGGATGACGGAAGGAAGGGCGGATGATTTTTGTGGACAATGCTGATGCGGGTGTTTATGGAACGCCAGATGTATGAATACGAGTGTGCAGGAAGAAGGACCCTGGGATGTCATAACATCCGTCATGTCAGTTACAGTCCACTCCATCTTACATCAGGCGAATATTAGATTTTCGCCCTCGCTCCTTAAATGTTCCTAAAATATGCAAATTGGAATTAGCATAACTGGCTGTACGATCGTGCACTCTGCACGATTGTTTTTGCCTGAATAATCCGACCATTATCGCCGTCGACTTCTTGCCCCAAGATGGTTCTGACTTGAGTAATGGCAGTTTGTTTAGTTCCGAATACGAGTGCTTATAACGACCTAGGCCCGCCTGTTGGTTATGGCTCTCTTCTGACGCTTTTATTTTGTTTGGTCTCTGCACACGAGCACTCACACACACATACACACCAAACAAGCGCGACAGACTTTTCATTTAGAACAAAAGCAAACTCTTTACTTTCGCACTTACATACATATGGTCTATAAATATATCTATATATATGGCAAATTTCATGATATAATCGAAAACTATTCTCCAATACAAATTCTCCATTAACTTTGTTCAGTCAAGAGGTGCCATGATTAAGCTCATGTAATGTATACATTCTATTGATTCTCTCCAAATACATGTAGATTTTAGTAGGTGTTTTCTTGGAAGTTGCGTGATGTCAATCCATAGTTTGCTGAACAAACGATTTTGCGATGGTTTATGAAATAATTTGCAATAAACGTGGCCGTTGCCAAAATACGGTCAGCGGAACGAAGTTATTAGCAGAGTAATTGGAGAAATTACCGCGGGAATGTAATTACCAATATTGCCGTTCATAATGGGATAAAATCCGTATCCAATTCACGTCGGGCGGGGTGCGCAGCTGGGAAAACCCAAATGCGGTGCAGTGGAGGAGACTTCTCGTGCTCGTCCATCGGAAACGAAACATAACAAAATCCTGCAGCGACAATCGTACCTATTGATTAATGATGACCAACCACAATCACTCCAATGTCCATCCGTTTTACGTGAATGCGTGCGGCCTCTAATTATTTACTCCGGTGACAGTCCATTATGATGGAGCGGTCTTTAAATAAGACCTAAGTAATTTATCATCCCGTTCGAAAACCTTTCAGCGGAATTCAAAAGATACAGCCATGCAGCAGCAGCAGCATGGATCGGAGCGGATGGGCACCGACAATGCATGACCCAACAAAACAAAAGCATATTCCGTCCAATCTGAGAAGGAATAATAAATCGGCTCGTAATTGGGCTCCGTTTAAATGCAAGGCGTAATCCCGTTTTAACGAATTTAATTTCAACGATTTTCGTTCCGTCTACACTTGCTGAAATTATTAATTTAGCGTTGGATCGATGCAAGAGCTTTCAATTGGGTTGTGTAGTAAATTCTCGAGTTTTTCAAGATTGAAGAAAACGACAAATTAATCAATAGTCAACAATATTCACAACAACTTCTTGTTGTCAAAAATCTTCGAAGAATTTAGTCTTTCATTACGTTCAACATGTTAACAATCCTTTGGCTTAAATTCCGGAGAATATGTCATGTCTTATGTAAGTGAATTCAGTTGACCAAATTGATAGACCGAATTTCTTCATACTCGAAACGTCTTCTTCGGATGGAGATCTTAACCCGGATTTGATGTGTCTCTTAGTACCATCCACTATTTTCATTGCTTCATTTTAACGCAAAGACATCACTTTTCATCCTCAATGATACTTGGGTTTATCAATTATCAATTATCTATCGTCTTCGACCACTTTATTATTGTTTATTATGTATTTCTCATAGTCCTACATCCTTTTAACAATTTAACACTTATGTTACACATATCCATCAAATATACAAACGGATACTTGTACGTGATTATTTAGCCTATCTTGTGGAATATCTCCAACAACGTGGTTTTTGTCACCACAAAGCGAACACCGTTTAGGGCTCCTCATAAAACTAAGATAAACTGTTAACTTCGTGTACTTAAAATGCATATCCGTTCCCCACTCAGTCCCTTTTTGAAATGGATAAATTTTTGTGTAATGTAATTTAGACTTTGAACGACAGTCTTCGAAGGAGAGTCTTCGAAGAACAGTCTTAGCTGGGGGAGCTAACGATTAACTTAAGAGAAGAATGTAACTCTTAGTTAATAAAATTAGAGATTAACACTTATATAGTTGACTTCTCCGA
>JAFMTC010003497.1:0-19215 GCA_018845635.1 Nicrophorus orbicollis | reverse complement strand
AAGGTGAGTCTTCGAAGAACAGTCTTAGGTGGGGTAGCTAACGACTAACTTAAGAGAAGAATGTAACTCTTAGTTAATAAAATTGGAGATCAACACTTATACAGTTGACTTCTCCATAAAAACACTCAACTGTACAATAAAACTATTTAGAATATTCGCATTTGATACTCATAAACCCTTCAAAGACTGCATAAGTACGTAGCCATGAGATAATCCACGGTGTCCAGAGATTTTTAATCCCGGGACACAACACGTTGATTACGATGAAAGAACAGGTGACGAAATGTTTTTTTTTAATTTCTTCGGTAAATTTCAATTTGAAATGATTCGATATAGGCCTACTTCACTCAATGAAACACAGTATTGCTGGTAAAACTTCTTAGACAAAATTGCATACTAATCCCCAAGTTAATTATCGTGTAGATGCTTTACATATTTCTCTGGTTTTCTACATGTTTTCCATCATCTGCAACCCCCTTCTTTTTGCCCCATCCTTATCTCCTGGTTATTTCTTATTCCGTGTAAATTGTGCGATGTAATCTCCGGGCTCTAACTAGATGATGATATCATCCATCCAGGTTTATATTTATTTAGGTGTATGAATTATGCATGGAGTCGCGGAGACATTGTCTTCAGCTCTCTCTCCCCGTGTACACAACGTGCTTATTAAATCTTCGCCCTCTGCTGCAGATGGCTCGATTTCAATTACGGTCTACACCGCGCTTTTTAATTATTGACCGGAACAAAAGAGCTCGATCGTAAAACGGGGGGGAACAAAAAAGTGCACGAGTGCGACGCGATCGCATAAATTTCATATTTCATTCCGTGATCAATAGCAGTGGGGGGGAACGGCGCCCCGTACTAATTAAAGTCCATCCGATACATTAGTATCATTTAATGACATCAAAATGCTTTATGCCTCGCCGACCGGTCCAGAATAATTGAAAATCATGCAGAATTTATACTTCGCGTCTGCCGATGATGCAAGTCATCCGAGAAATACATTTTCTGCAATCGCCAAGCGGAATCTATTCATCATCGTACGAAGGGCGTTCGGTGCTTCACCCTCCTTTTTGTGTTTACATATTCAATTTCTTTTGTTATTATGAAGTTACTGATGCGCACTAGCCTATATTATCCACGATCTTATTCATTGAAATTTAATACATTTAGTACTTTCAGCTGTATTAAACATAATTATACAATAATTTTGATTCCAATTAAATTCTTATAAACAGAAAAGAACAATAGAAATTGTTTTTTTTTTTGATAATAGCCGTTTGTTCATTTTGTGACTTAAATTCGAGTATTACTGAATTAAGTACATACATTTTCGAAATTTCATTATTTAAATTTCACTGAAGACATGTTTGCTGCGTAATTAGTAAAAAAATAATTGAAATATGGTACGAAGGAAATTCACTTGAAGTTCAAACTTTATACTCAACACCACTTAAATAGTTCAATACTTTAATCTCAAACGATAAACGTATATTAAAAGTTGTTTGAACTTAAAGTACTACTTTTAAATCAAAGTTTCACGTCGCTCAATGGAAACGCTAGGGGTTTACCCAAGTCACGGATATTTACGTGACCGCCTTCCCAAAGAACTGCATTACAAAATATAACTACATATTATTTGGCATAATTAATCATCCATATGTTAGGTTTTTTTATAGTGTTATTATTACTTTATTGAAATGCATTTCCCTATATACTGTTGATTAGTTTTCGTAGTCTTTTATAACCAATAATTGTTTATATCATACCTTATCATTGTATTCATTATTGTAAGTACGTTCTCCTTAACGAGGTACATTTCCATTCAGGAAGATTCTATACCCTAACCACTAGAAAGTACATTCCTCCAAATTCTATAACGACTACAAATCTTTAATCACATAATAATTGGAGAACAATACTGTCATCCCTTACCAAATGTTGTAGCCCCACATATTCTTCTGTAATCAGTCCGCCTTCATTTTATAAGGCGGCACTTTAATAATATAATTCAGTCTTTAATAGTCTCTGAAGAAGAATCTTCGAAGAACTCTCTTAGCTGGGGGAGCTAACGCGTAACTTAAAGAGAAGACTGTAACACTTAGTTAATAAATCAGGATATCAATACTTATATAGTTGACTTCTCCATAAAAACACTCAATTGTACAATAAAACTACTTAGACTGTTCGCATTTGATATTCATAAACCACTCAGACTCCACAACTACATAACTACAAGATAATCCAGAGAATTCCATCCCTGATACACGACAAACTTACCACTATATAAACAGGTATTTTGTTATTTTACTAAGCATAATTGATCAGTTAATACGAACATTATATGATGACAATAATATGACAGATGACAAGTAACCAAAAATCATAGATCGCTCATTATGTAAGTGTCCTAAACAATGTTTTTGTGTATCTTTATGCAACGATTTTAAAGATTCAGTAAATCACCACATCATTGCAGACACTTATTTGAAACTGTTGCCCTTTTACAACTAATCCCTTGATGACTGTGAGGATCACAAAATCATTGTATTGTTAGTTGTTCTGGGTTCAGGAATGAACTCCCGCTCTTCGGTCTGTAGATAGAGGACTCAAGACAATTATGAAATGTAGTACAAAACTAGTGGAATTTATCTCTGTGAATGTTCAAATTTGCTGACTTTAATAATATTTAAAATGCTTATTTTGCTATATTAACTTATATTTACACTTGATAATTGCAGCTGTTGTTTTTATCCTTATTTTTTGTATTCAATTAAAGTAGAGAATGAAATTGATGAATAATAAAACGTTATTAATAACAGGCAAGTTGCACGACGTCAAATATGTGTATATTTTTTAATTCGACGGAAGCGAAATTGAATTTTGATGCGCAATTAAACTTTCCTCCTCTCGGTACGTTAAAACGCTATAATCTCATTGTTTGGTTAATCCGTCGCGGAACGTCAGGGGGGACGGCGGCCATCAATCACAATACATCCTGTTCAACATTGTGTACATCGGTGGAAAAGGGGAGCGGGGACGGGGAGGGGGAGGTTATACGAGAGGCGGGGGGGTGGTTTGGAGGCAGCGCCGCCCTTCGCAACCGAACGAATGCCTTCATCAATATTTCATAAACGGCCCCCAAAAGTTTTCTTATTTATGCAAACTTGTGATCGATAAATCTCAATTACGTTCTTATACAAAGTGTCCAAGTCGTCGTCCTTCTCCTGCTCCTCCTCAGGGTAAAATGTCATTATAGCCGTGACCCAATAAATGTACTTCAGCGAATTAGCAAAGATTGTGATTATGATCATCGTGCGCCAACGGTTTGCGGAGTCCAGGTTACAACCTCTGCGACCGCCCAAACACCTCTTGCTGATTTCGACGTGTCTGGACCGAGATTTCCCAGCGGGAAAATCTCGAAGGGCGTGTGCCTCTGTGTGCAGAGGATGGGGATGGGTCTTTTCCGGTCTGCATACGTGCATTCGTCGTAGAACGCCGCAAAACGAACTGTGCATGAGACATACCAACAAAGAAAACATATCCGGCCGTGCGAAATCAGTTATGTAATTTCACATATTTAAACGAAATTATGCAGAAAAACATATCAAGCTATCAAATATGTCTTGGTTTTCGTTAATATATTGTCTTCCAGCAATTAGTTTGTAAATTTAGAAATATTACCAATTAAGTGCTGAAGGATTAGGTATATCTTTTGCACAGCAGACATGTCTTGATGAATTGATCTGAGAAGATACAAGTATATTATAAATACATTGGGCTAAAATATGCGGCACAAAGGGACGGGCTGCATCGGTCATTTGTCAATTGCAAAAGATATGATGTACAAAGCTGGTGTTTGGAGGCGTTAGCGTGAACAAAAATTGATGGGCAATCATTTATCAAAGATTTTCGTGGAATGTAATGCAGCCGCCCGACGGAGGGTTTCCAACCCCAAATGCGGGCGAAAGGGCTGACGGAGGCATTTGCTATGAAAAATAACGCGGATAGTTAATAGTCCTTTCCTTTATGTACGCTGCGTGCGTACTTCGCTAAAATATGACCGTCTCTTGTTGGGGATTACGTTTATAATATGGGCTATACAGAAAAGGTAGCTTAGGATTTGTGTTACTGACATCCAACAAAGCGCACTAATCTAAATACCAAATATCTCTGTCTCTCTTATATTCGTATCCTCCAGGTTTATGATGCGCTCGCAATGTTTATTCCTTTATATATCATTTGGATATCCTAGATAAAGTGCACGTCGCTTATTGTAATCACTTGGCGACGCTAATCTTCTACTCCTTTTCAAGTTTTTGCAAGCAACATATCACATTTAAAGAAAACTCAAGTTTTCATATACACTACAAAATTTCGGATAAATGTCTTAATTGAAATCTGTTGCGGTGATGGAATGAAATTACGCCTAAAGTAGATAATGTAAGAAAGTTACCTGTAAATGGGCGTGTGCTTTCCCTTGTACCAGACGATGAGCACAATGCTGTCGTTTGGTGTTGGCGGTGTGAGGTCGCAGGGCAGAAGGGCCGTTCCTTTAACGATGGCCTGGACGTGAGCAACAATCCCATCTGAAACATGCAACATGTGATGCTTAAGAAACTGGTGTATCCGAATCACCTGAGTACACAAGGTACCAGTCGTTGACCGTCTAAGGGCATGTATAATTTAATAAAGACCCAAGACAAGGGACTGTAAAGAAAATGCAAGACAAGAAAACGGTTGATACATTATCAATGGCAGAGACAGTAAATGTTGACTTTGATGTTTCAAAATAAGTTCTCCAATAAAAGATCCTTCATATATTTGCTAATGAAACAAGTCAGTTCAAGTCAATTTTCTTATAATAAACAGCACAATAGATTATATATAAGTTGTTTATTCAACAATTTCTATTTTAAAACAAATTTTTGGTATTGATGAGCAATCGTTTAAACTAAAACTGTAAATGAAATGCACATGCTATCGAACATAAATTTCGCCAAATATCTCAAAAAAATGAAATAACATAAAATTGTGCATGGACGTACGTTTTCTCTCGTTTTCCGTTTCGTACGTCAGCCCGTTTGTCCGAGTTGGCAAATTTTATCACTTCGCATTTCACAGTGAAAACGTACTTTTTTATTCCCTCGCACCGGCCCCCAACGACATAAGCTAAATCAATTAAAAAAAGCATGACCATTCAGTTGGACTCACTGAAAGCCCTTTAACAAACAAAAACCAGAAGTACAGTAATACATATATGTATGTATGTGTATGTATATGCACACACAAATGAAATTGCGCATACGGAAAAGCGTTCAGTTTTCGCCGCCAGTTTCCAGCTCCGAGTGAGCTTCCTGCATACGAGACCATAAATAAATTAGGCCTTGCTTAGTGGAGTTAATTAAGATAATACAGGCAGCGAGCTAAGGGTTTCGCCCTCCCGCGAATAAACGTCTTGCATGCGTCTGTATTCGTGCGTGTATGTGGGCGGCGGAACAAGACAAAAGCATTTAATTATGAAGAAAAGCAGTCTGAGTCTCGCAGGATTATTGTATACAGGTGGGCATAAAGGGAGGATAGCGTGGCCCTCGTTCCATTGTTCTTATTGTTAGGTCATAAAATTAAAGTCCTCCGATCGTCCCCCAAAACCCTTCCATCGCAGAGGCGGGAAATTTAATTACTTCGGCAAACACTTTTTTTTTCACTGTCGCAGCCTTCTTGCATATTTTTTTTTTCGGTTCGAAGTTTATATAACATTTACACCACAACAAATTGCTCTACACACATCTAAACTAGCAGTCTTGCAACACTAACGAACAAGTATGTTATTTTCATATTACGATTTTAGTTGCCGTTTACAGTTGCAGTTGTACATCGCGTTTCATAAGAACATTTTCATCACAACTTCAATGTTTACTCCTAATATACATCATTGTTTTTTATTACTTGTTAATTAGGATATATGCGAATTACTTATTAAGAGGTTTTTCTTGCAGTTTTGTGAATCAGAAAGCCAGAAAGTGAAGTGGTCCAATGTTGACTATCTTAACGTAAAGCCACTGCTTTAGACTTCGATCATAGTGACTGCTGCTTAATGGATGAATCGCTGGAGAAGAAAGAGTCTCAGCCTATCGAGACCACAATAATTGACAATTATTGAACGAGCAAAGTTGATTTTGCTAAACTAGCAGTCTTTCAACACTGTATGTTATTTTCATATTACGATTTTAAAGAAAAATCAAGCGGTGTATTACGAGTGTATTGTTTGCGAAGAAAGGGCTTAAATAATATAAAAATAGTATAAATTTCATGTGGAAGGAAAGTCCGGACAGGAAAATAATCAATAAAATGAATGGTGTCGTAATTTATTTGAATCCACCTCCGCCATTCGCCGTCCGCCCTCGAGGCAGATGCAAAATTTAATATCTACCCCTAGTTCTTCGCTGCAACCTCGCCACCACTAAAACTCCCCGAGGAGTTTGATGATCTGCTGCGCTGTCTTCGCAGGATGTTTCTTTCATCGAAAAGGCTTTCAATCATCATCCACTCCATCATATTCCGAACTCTTTGCTTGCATTGCAATATCAATATATATATATATATTTCATTACATTATTTACTAGAAATCATTACTTGCAAACTTAAACTATAACATGTCATTTTATAATGAATATTTAATAGTTTGTAATCAATTGAAGAAACGGAAATATTCATTTCAGAAAAATAATAATCTCTAATGGGGATGTTGTTAATTTTTATTTGTATCGGGAATAACATTTCAAAGGACTTTTTTTTATCGAAGAACGTGTGCAGGTGGATGCTCTCCAAATCGATAATATCCTTGAAGCAATCTCGTTACGTGTCGTCTCAGAAATGTTAAGAGCGGTAGAACCGGTGAACGTAAATAGACAGAAGCTGAGACAGTGAGGTGTGAAATGGGAGCAACGTTAGATACATAATTGGCAATGATAAGAAATTGCGGCTTTCTTTTTTCTCGCCAAGGATGAGGAAAAAGTGCGGCAAAAAAGGATCCCGGAAATATATCTTATTTTAAAATGCGACGCAGACTAGTTGCAGGGGAAGGAGGTCCATTTATAAAAGGGTATACATAATGGAAGGGATTGTGGCTGCTGGGCGGATTCCACCTAATCTAGATTACCGCAAGTTTTACCGGATCTTAAGGAGCCGTTAGGCAGGTTGTAAATTAAGCACGTCAACGAAATAATCAATCGAAGAAATTGTGTGTTTTGGATTAGCAAAATGGAATAGCTTAGGAGGCGAGGTGAAAGCTCAACTGCGCCACTTGCGTGATCTCGAACCTTTAACCCACTTGACCTGCGCTCCGGGAAACCATAGAACACCAAAAAAAAAAAAAACATAACGCCAGGATGAATCAATTTCCTCGCAATCAAATCATATTGGAAAACAAATCAAAATTAATGATTCAGAATGATGTGGAATATATTAACTTATTGTTGATGTGAGGAAGCGTTTCGATTGGTAATTTGGGTGCAGAGGAGTGAGGAAGAGACGGGAGGAGATAGATGAACGGTGCCCGGCGCCTCCGCCAATAATTTCACGCTCTCGTGGGCCGCGCTCCGTCGCTGCAATTAATAATTAAATTTGCATTTTATAATATCCGGGTGCGCTGGTGCCATAAATAAAACGGCACCGAACGTTGCCATAAAATATCACCGTTTGTCCCTTCGCAAAACATTAATTAGAAGTAGAGCGGGCCGGAAACTACCGTCGGAGGAAGCCACTGCAGAATGGGTGGATAGTTCATAAAACGTTTTAATTAATTCGGAGGGCCTGGACCTGGACTCGGGACACAAATATTTGCGAAATAAGTAATTCGTTTCCGAACAGGACTCTCACGCCCCCCGAATCCAATCTAATCCCCTTGCCTCCGCGCTTCCATGGAATATTGTACATCTTCTTTGGTCTTCGTTCAAAGTTTTCAAATATTTCAAATTGGTTATCGATTAACCATGTTATTAAATAGGTCAACGGGTTCGAAAAATCCAAAACCATTGGACAAAATAGTCACTTATTTTGAAAATCGGTCCAAACAATATATAAACATATTAATATGGTTCCGATAGAATCCATCAGATTTCGCTTCTTCTTAGTTAACACCTCACTTATTAAGTTCGTAGGATGAAACACTTACACGTTTTTTCGCAATTTCTTCCTTCAAACGCAAAAATTACGCAAAATTATGTTCACTGTTGATGGTTTTTGCTTCCTCAATGTAATCCAGTGTATAGTCACATTTTTTTGAATAAGTTGGCAACATATCCCTAACACATGCTTTAGAGAGAAGAAGAATTGCGAAGATAATGTAGATTTCTGTAATTCTGCATTTATTTATAGTCACTTATTTTGAAAATCGGTCCAAACAATATATAAACATATTAATATGGTTCCGATAGAATCCATCAGATTTCGCTTTTTCTTAGTTAACACCTCACTTAATAAGTTCGTAGGATGAAACACTTACACGTTTTTTTTCGCAATTTCTTCCTTCAAATGCAAAATATACGCAAAATTATGTTCACTGTTGATGGTTTTTGCTTCCTCAATGTAATCCAGTGTATAGTCACATTTTTTTGAATAAGTTGGCAACATATCCCTAACACATGCTTTAGAGAGAAGAAGAATTGCGATGATAATGTAGATTTCTGTAATTCTGTATTTATTTATAATTTTGTATATAAATGTTATTATTTGTTCCTGTGTATTATTATAATCTATTTCTAAACTACATTTTGAATAATATGTTTCTATATATGTATATAGAAACATAAACAAACTGACAATACAACCACGCAACCACATATGCGTTAAATATGTTACAGTTGGCAATGTAACTCTAACCTCGATGTAATCATTGTGGTCTTTCTTATGTTTTCTGCATCTTCTGTACTAAATGTCAGATAAAATTTTGACAGGTGTCGTCTGAAGGTTGGTACTTTCTAAAAATCATATGGATTTGACAATAAATACGCCATCTATGTCATTCTACGAATCTATTGCATGAGATGTTTTACATTAAACATTGCATATCATCTGTTTTCTGGTTAAAATTTAACGCCAAATCCAGTTACGTCCTCGAGCTTCAGAAGTCCACTGATCCAGAGACATCCCGCTGATTCAGAGGCCCTAGGCGAGCGACTGCTGCGCCTGTAGGGCAACGTCATGACAAACTGCTCATACATGTGTACTCAATCTATTTTGTCCTTCCGCAATTAACTGAAACGCCATTTGTTTACCGGTACGTCCATCAAATCATGCGTTACATCCTTTGTGGGTATAAAAATAAATCATATCCACCTGATGGGGAAATTGATAAAAATAAACGAGTTTTTCATAAAACATTATTTAGTTAGTAACTTTTGAAATAATGAAATAATGAATGAGAAAAAGGTTTTATGTAGCAATAAAGAATATATTAGATATTAGGGTATATATTGTAAAATGGATACTTTGCTACTAAGTGAATTATTCGGATCTTCATTGCAAACACTTGTATGGAAACCCATTGACAACTAATCCCTTGAAGACTGTTTTTTTTAGGAATAATGCCCTGAAATAATCCACCAAATCTTGTGTTGTATCTGGGACTCGAACCTAGAAACTTTAGGATAGTGAATCGCTCTGATTGCAGATGCAGAACACATGCATTTTTCATCCATTTATTCGTGTCCATTATTGTATAACCAGTATTGTCCACAACTACCGGCGGATGGTGAGCTATAAAAATGATGGACTACGAAGTAAATTACAAAAAAAAAGAGGATGCTTCCTCTTTTATGACGACCGTGTCCCGAAAGGACTGCGGTTTGCGTCGTCGTCCTGCCGGTCGGACATCAGGTCATTGTCATTAGCACTGCGGGGACGGGGGGGGGGGAAGCATATGTAACGCGGATGGTGTGCTGCCATGAATCGCAGCGGCAAAATCCTGCGGACATAGGGTCATTGCGGTCGGCTGCGGGATGGATAAATCGTCCGACCCAACTACCAAACATCAGCAAACTACTGTGCTGCAACTTGCATCAACAAAATTTAAAGCAATTTTGGACCGCTGTTCCAAGATAACTTCTTATAATGATGATAACGCTCGACCATTACGCTGCGCACCAAATAGTTTCAAAAATTCTCGCTGTCCGAGATGCAATTTTTAGAACGTTCCGTGGAACGACCGTCATTAAACGAATGATTTCTAACTATTATCAATACCTTTATTAATAACATTACATTTTTTTGATTAAAATCAGAATTAATATATTTCAAATATTCAAGTAAAGTAAATATGTAATTATTTTAAATTAATGTTTTGTTTTAATATAGTTAAGTAACCTTAGCAACAGTTAAACAACTTAGGTTTAGGTTTCTTTGATTATTATTATATAAATTTTCTTATTATTATTATAAGTTACATATAACATTATTATTAAGTAGGACATATTAATCTTGTTTATTGCTGAATATTACGACCATAACAGATAGACATTGTATTCGTAATTAAATAAAAATTGGTCTTTGTGTAAAGGTTAATATCATTTGAGCAACATCAGTTGCATCGAATAAAAAGCATCGTTTTCCTTCCATTCCATTTTTTATTTCCTCGTCTCACAATTTCAGACACTTTATCACCGCATACACCTTGGCGCTTTTATAACCTTCTTGGATAGCTAATAAGTATTTTATAGATTTACAGAAGTAACAATGCAGAATTTCAGCCGTTTATAGTCGCACACAGTTGCAGTTGTACATCGCGTTTCATGAGAACTTTTTCATCGCAACTTCAATGTTTACTCCTGATACACATCATTGTTTTTTATTACTTGTTAATTAGGATATATGCGAATTACTTATTAAGAGGTTTTTCTTGCAGTTTTGTGAATCAGAAAGCCAGAAAGCGAAGTGGTCCAATGTTGACTATCTTAACGTAAAGCCACTGCATTAGACTTCGATCATAGTGACTGCTGCTTAATGGATGAATCGCTGGAGAAGAAAGAGTCTCAGCCTATCGAGACCACAATAATTGACAATTATTGAACGAGCAAAGTTGTGAAGGCGAGACTCCATGTTGATTTTGTTAATTGATTGATGTTTGATCAGACGGACCGGCGATGTCCGCTGACGCATGATCTGCTGCTTCACTTACTGATTGATCGATTAATCAGAAAACCTTCACGCAACATCGAAACTGTGTATACTGCTCTGTATTAACAAATAAACAGCAGGATTAAGCTTGAACAACGAAAGAGAGGCAAAAATTGCTTTGTTTAGAATCGCGCACCCAATTGAACATTGCCTAAAAGCAATATCCAAATGGAAGCGCTCACAAATGGTTTTCGTAACAGAGTTACGTTAATTGGAATCAAAGCTACATTATGCAGCGCGGAGTAATTGTTGATTTTAAATGCAATTGGTTATCGTACATAAAATTGAATTCGCCCGGGATTGTGCCGTGAAGTAATTGATTTAATGCGATACAAATTCAAATCGTTTTGTTCCCATCGCCATTATTTGAAAATCGGGGGAATGCTCGAAAACTTTGCACAATGTGATCCATTGTCCGGCGTGCACCGTTACAAAACTGCGAATGATATGATGATGCCCATTCGAGTAATCAAAACGTACATCGTACATAGTTATTTTTATCTTCTGTAAACTGTAACAAATCTGCTCAATATCACGTCAAAATCGACTATATTGTGCAACCATTACATAGTCCATATCAAGAGTGAACACCTGCACTTTGCAGCTGCGATTGTAAAACACGTAATCAATCTTCATAAAAGGAGTAATTGATCATTTCCAAATGTTTCATGCTAAACAATATATTTGACTAATAAATAAATATTTCTTGGATTGGAAGGAAACTCCAATACGGTCGTTCCTTCTTTTTCAATAAATTTCTACAATTCTTACATTGCAATAGGATGCACCGAGGTATAAAAACGGAGATGCTTTATAGAACTAGATTTCACTTGTGAACGTGAACATACGGATGGAATCTGCAAAAATCTAATATTTTTCAGCACGACCCTCACATTACTATATACCTGGCCCTGACTAACATGACGGCAGATGCGGGATTCGCAACTGAAAGATATTTTCATGGACTATTTCATTTCGAGATCGTGGGATGCGTTCAATGTTCGAGTTAAATATATATTTAATTAAATAATGCTGTGACATTATACTTCAATTGTGACAGCCAACAAAATCAAATTTAAATAACGAAAACAGCTTAATCCAACGCGTTTCATAACGTAATTAGAATATTTACTGTAATGTACACGGAACGTAACTGAATTTAATCCTTCCTGTTTGTTTTCAATTCACGTTCCTCAAATACGAAAGGAAGCGTATGTATTTGTGTGCGCTCATAAAGGGAATGCAGAATGTTCATATTTATGTAAAATCTTCATATGTAAATGGAAGACCGCACGATACAATACACAATATAAATGCATCCTTCTGCTGGTGTGTACATCGCATAATGCATCCGGCCAAATTTCTTGTATTGTTACACAAGTTCACGTCCGCCGCGGAATAACAAATGATGTCGTACGAAACAGATGAATTCGTTTCGGTAACTATTGTTTATTTCCGATTTGCTTTTGCACTTTCTTCATTTCACACAAAATATTTAACATCAAAGGGCTATTGACACAATCACAAAACATAACTATTTGAGAAGTTTCAGTATTTCTTAAGTTTTCTTTTAATACTTTAATTAATGGTTTTACAATTTCATTTCATAACTCTTACTTTATGTTACATTTTCGTTAATGATGGCTTTTACAGCGATAACTAAAGTTGTGATATAATACATTTTTGTTCTATGTATTCGGAATTATAGTAATTTAGTTTCATGGTTATTTATACTAATACCAGTCTTTTTGACGGGAATTCCTAAAGTTATAATGCGTAATAATAATCTATATTCAGAACTCGAATTTATCGACGTTCTATTAGACTCTGAAAGATGAAATAAGTGCCGCATTTTCATTACTAATATCCTTGAACATCAAATATCATGCTTCAAATCAGAAGTTTCTCGACTTTGGGACAAAATAGAAACCACAGCAAAATCAAAATTTCAACTTTTTATCACTATTTTGTTTGCAAAGGCTACCAAATTTTAAACTAAAAACAAACGTCATCGACAAGCAAAGTGTTAAAACCAGTTTAACTATTTAAAATTTCAATTCCATTATTGCTTTTAATGTCATAATTTTCCGACATTTACATTAAATGCAGTGACGTGTTTATTTGTTAATATTCGTGTTTTAAATATAATATAATACCAAAAAATCAAGTTTTGATTGCTTTTATATTACTGCTAACAGAGAAATCATTTACAGTGTGTAAATTGTCAACGATTCTGCTATAGAATTCCGAAATAATACTATTGATTAAATGAAATCACATCTCAATTTCATACACATTACGAAGTAAAGAAAAAAAAGAAGCTATAATAGAAGGAATGGAAATAATAAATTTCATTTTCCAACCGCGCTCTCGCAACGGGGAAAACTCGACCCACAATCGTTTAATAAATTATTCAACAAGTTAATACATTAAGTTTCGGAAATCTTTTTACAATAAATCTTTCATACACCCTCCAGACACTTATGGAATTGTGTTATTTTGTCTTTCTTCTCGCCTCAATTTCGTTTCTTTTCTCCGTTATGTTTTTTTTTTGCGGGGCACTTTCAGGAGGGTGCTTTATATCGATTGCGGATTAATCTTTCACGCTGAAAATAGCTGTAATTCCTAGTCTCCGAGGGCAATAAAAATTATTGAAACCCCGAGATGCGAATTCAATTATAATTTATGATTCTCTGGTGGATTTAAATACGTAGGGATTAATTCCTACAAATTAACGCTGTGTTTTGCATATTGCACATTTGTTCTCAAACGATAATCTATAAGTTAGTATAGCAGATTCTTCTATTATTTTCAACTTTATGAGTCCATCACTAAAAACTGCTAGGAAAGGTGAAGTCGTCATCACAAGTTCTTTCATTAAGAAAGTAATGACTTACAATAGAAAACAAATGTGTACTGATTAGAGAAATCTCTCTCATTTGCTACCATAGCATCAGCTATGCTTGTAGATCGAGGTCGGGTTTTCAGTCGAAAGTTAAAGAGCTTCTAGTGGGGATTACACTGTATGATTTGCCGTTATACCCAAGACTTTTCCAAAGCCTTCGCAAGAAGTACACAACTCTTTGGATGCAATATAATGCTTTCAATACTCGTCTATGAAAAGCATGAACTTCTACACTGATGTTCATTGATTGTCAAAATGTTGCTTTTGAATTGGAAAACCGATTATTACAGTTCTTAGAAATGAAAGGGTTGCGATAATTCGAATTTTGCAATTTGATTCTGTTTAGTTTATCGATTGTATGAACGAGGTGCAACATTTGCAGGGTGCAAAATTTAATTGATAAAGTGGTGATGCGGGATTGCCCAAAATTTCCGTGTTGAATATTTAACATGCTGGTGAATCTCGTCGTAGCACTCCAATCTCCGTGTGTATGTTTATATTATGCAGCAATAACAAAATCTCAATTCATTACTGGATATCATTATCGTCCATCTGCATTTTCCACAAAGCTTCTGTGTATGAAACGTTGGGCGGAACGTGAATCTATTGGCGTGAGGACAGGGTGGAGAGTTTGGTTGACTATGCGTATGTAAATGAGCGGCTCCGGTGTAACAATACCTTCGGTGTATGGGAAGCAAGGAAACTGACACGGGCTAAAATCACATTCCAAATTTAATAGCAACTTCCTTGGGTTCAACAATACATTGTTCGGTGCGAAGAGAAAATGTATATGAGCGTAGTTTAATATGTATAGCCGTTTCATTATCCTGCCGCTTTTAATTAATGTAGATTCGGGTGGACGCCGCGGGAAGAGCGTGGATCGAAGAAAAATAGAGCAGGCTTCGTACCACGATAACAATGGCTTTTGTGTATTGCGCTCAACCTGACGAAAACGATGATTTTTTTTTTAATTTGTCGCAGATTCTAACAGTCTTAGAGAGTATACACACTATGTTGTTATGTTTTATATAGTATGGAAGTAATCAATTAATGAAGTACGAATCATATAAAATTTAAAGCAATTGATTTGTCAGCATTTACAAAATTTAGAAAAATTCTCTAATTCTGCAAATTTCTCAAGAAATTGCTACCGAGGAAGGTTAAATAGTCCTTAGAGCATTGAATAATGTTTCTACAAGTAGTCCTTTGGGTTCTTGTAGATATTTTTTGACTTTTTCTTTGCTTTTATACAGTTTTGTCTAGGTTCAAAAACTGATATTTTTGCAGTTGATTTTGCTTAAAATTATTAAGTTACCCTGGTGTATCATTAAAAAGAGTAGGTAGTAAATAAAGCTGAGATATTTTTTAGTTTAAAACAAGATGAGATGGTTGTTCACATGAAAAGTTTTGCTGCAATTGAAAGCCAATTAATGGCGGCGTGTAATAGACTATTAAACTTCAATTAGAATACCAAATATTCGTTGCGGAAACCCCCAGGCATAATTCATCTTACCTCAACGAGACAATCACGATAATGCATGATAATATTGTAAGCAACTTGCATGTTATGGAGAATCGGCGAACGAAAGCCATTGCACCCGGTAGGAGAACCTGTACTGCAATATACAGAGATTACATCTGAATTAAGTAATTCTACCTGTTTTGCATAAATTTCAATAGCAATTAATATTCGATCTGCAGTTAGGTTTTATTTTGCTTTATCATTAAATCCTACTTTGTTTCTATATTCAAAAGATAAAGTAATTTTGAAACCAGGTGAACTACCTTTTTCTCTGCAAAATCGGAAAACAACGGTCAACCTTTTTTGATGAGATTTGAACTTTGAATCGGATTTTGATGATGGAGGGACTCTAATCATTCTATCGAGTTGACCCTATTAGATATTTTGAAGTCAATGATGCTTTCCTAGAGGTAGAAATTCTCCCTAAAACCGTTAGTGTAGTGAACAGTAAAAGAAATATATAATATGCGAAATTATGATACGTGAAGAGACGTAAGCTGACCTAATTCAGAGTGTTTATTATAATAAAGTGACAATTAAAAATGTATCCACTTAATTAAAACTAAAAGTGAGCTTATTAATTCAAAAATTTCCGGCAAGGCGTGTGTGCGGATGTGCAGGTATATGATGGCAAGCAGGCACCGTCATTAAATTATTCTAATAAAACGTGGACACAAAGGGCCGGCCTCGAGCAACGCGCGGAACTTTTACGCATTAAAACTTCATTACCGGAGGAGCAACGGAAACTGGGTGGAGAATGGCTGATGCAGACAACAAAACAGAGACCAACCTTCGGGGACCAAACGTTATTAGCATCGCCACCTCTCATCGCGATGGATAAATGTACGAATTACACAGTTCAGCATTGCAAAATGATATTAGGCATTGCGTGTTGTATAATTTCGGGCGATCGATGCAATATTTGAGGAGATGAACTTTAATTGCTCATGGGTATATGGTACTGCATTTCATCGTGAAGAAGGAGGATGAAATGTGTTGGTACTGTGAGGAGGACGACAGCCCACACTCTTTAGGTGCAATAGATGGGCACGGACGAAGCACAAGGCAGAGTCCAAACTGGGTGTCTTGCTGGATCCAGAGGGATTCATTGGCGAAATGTTGAAGAGTTGGGCGACCATATCTGAGTATGTGCTCATGATTAAAGAAGAAGATGAACGGAGACTGCAAAGAGGAAATGAAGATAGTGATGCAAAACAATGGAACTGCCAGTGAGTGAGCAAAGACGATCAGCATTGCTAAGATACTGGACCTGGATGTTGATGAAGAAGGAGAGAGGTTTTAGTGGGTAAGAATCCCACAGTACCACTATGTAAGGTTTCCTCTCCTCTACAACAAAAAGGGTATATGGTACTACGAGGGATCGTCGGTTTGGGCTGTACAAATGATCCTCTGTTTCATTCTTTGTTGCTGAGCCAACACATCCACGTGATGCGATCGCGGATTCCATAGCCTTATGTGATTTGATGTCGGCAAGAAATGTGTCCAGGCGGAAGACAATAAAAAGGGAGGTTTAAGGAAGGCAAACATATATATATATATATACACACAGCCACACACAGAGATAGTGTTCCAATCCTTAGCAAATCCGTGACACCAATTCCACTGTAGGCGAGAGGACATGTCGTCGGGATGGATATACGTTTCCCCCTCATCCCTTAACCCGAGTGCGCACCCTGCCAGGGGATGCCTTGGATGCGGATCGTAAAATTTCGGAGACCCAGATTCGGTCTGCAGAGTGTGTTCGCAGTCGTAGTCCTTCTTACCCATGGAGTCGCGACGTATCGGCCGGAATGCGACACATATGGTGATGTAGGGAGGACCCTAAATTTGCGCGCCACGTTAAATCTCCGGATTTGTTTTATTTGTCAGGTCCCGGTACGGAAGAATGCTTTTAAGTGATATATTGGAGAACTTTCGGGGAAAATTTACACCGAAATGCGAAATTAACTTTATTTCAACGCGCCTCCTACTCCTTTCCCATCCCACCGTCTACCAACACCGCCAGTTGCACAACACGTCCTTCACGACTTTTTAATCTCGTTTCTTTCTTTCTCTTCTACGCAAAAACCTCTTCCACTCTAAATACTTATTTAGTACATGAACACGTCTTCTCACAACAAAAATCAATACGTTTATTTAATTTATTTAAACATCAAAATCATATTGGTTTACTTTACATTGTATCAATCAATATAGCAAAATTTTATTCATTTTAACATATTTATTGCTCCAAATGTTCTTTCAGCCAAATTATTTTATATTTTTATTCAGATTTTGTCTTTTTCAATTATTATGGAATGCTCTTTTTCGTATGCTATTTCAGGTAATTTCATGTGTACTCTCAGGGCAGAAAGACCTCAATCAACAATCAACAAAATATATTAGTTAGCATTAATCAGCTGTCGTGCAAACATTAAAAAATATATGTAGAAAAACACTTATTAAACATGTTTTTTGATCACAAATTGGGCCAAAACCACTATTGATCGACATAAACCGAAAAAGTATTTATTGTATTTTTTGTTTAAATCATTGCAAAACAAGTTATTATTTTATGAACATGAAAAACGGCTTCCATTTACAAACGATAACACGTGTACATTTCATGTGAATCTATTTGTTAAAATCAAAATTTTATATTCATTTTTTAGGTTTAAATGATATATTGCACAGGTTCAAGCATAGTTTTTTCATTTTGCACTTCATGTTTTAATAATAATAGTAATTGAATGACAAAAAAGATTTTTTATACAATTATGTTTATTTCTCTTCATTATATTCCAAACTAGTGTCTAATATAATAATATGTTTTGCTTGTCTCTATTTGCAATCATATTTACAATTAATTCACACAGAACCGTTCCCCATTGACTACTAATCCCTTGAAAACTGTTTTTATGAATCAATGGTCTCAGTTCAGAAAAACAGCACTGAAAGATAGCTGAAAATCCTGTGTTGTATCTGGGACACGAACTGAGTTTGTTTAGGATGTGGACCGGCTACTCTAACCATAGGCATATGAGTCGCCAATAATAATAAGAAATATATAATCGAATGTTACTTTCTACTTTATTTACATTAACTATTCTCCTTATAAGAAACAGTTAAATGTACTGCTATTGTATTGTATATACAATGTTAATATTTTAACATTACTTTCGTATTTTCTAAATTAATAAAGTTAATTAATATTGGTGTATTCAAAGGTGCTTCGGAGGAGACAGTTGAATGCATCAATGACATAAAATAAATGGCCTGCTTCATCATGCTTGCTTTGGGTTTACATTTACCATGAGAGTTTTCTTTTTATTGTATAGAAGCTTTTCCGATAATGTATATATGCACCACTATGTAAACTATTCTCTTTCATGTTTCAATTAGTAGCAAATGAACAATTAAAATAAAATTTGAATGAAGCTGCAAACTAAGGGTACACAATTCAATGGAATTTAACTATTAGTACTTTAATATGCTGTTTGTCGCTACAGAAAATGAAGAAATAACGTTTAAAGTAAACTAATAAAGTGATGTTAATTATAATAATTATTCCAACAACTATAAAAGAAATATGAACTCAATACAATAGTAATTA
>JAFMTC010003496.1:0-14895 GCA_018845635.1 Nicrophorus orbicollis | reverse complement strand
ATTTATTTCGCATGCAAATGCAAGTTTTGCCGTTGCCTCATTCTTTTTTCCAAACCGGGCTCCCTTGCTCCTTGAGGATTTTAGGGCACAAAAGGGATAATGCGGCACGCGCACGCCGCCAAAACAATGCGGACGTACGCACGGCACGCGGCGGCGAAATCCAAATTAAGTTTGGGCCCTTTTGTTCCCATCCAGAAAGGCATTAGCGTGATTCATATAGAGGTCCGATTTGGAATATTGACAGCACACCAAACCAACGACGCAGATGACCCAGAAGAAAATAAAAACGGTCTTCAGTTTCCTGATGTAAAACATCAATCCATCAATCAAAACAATTAATAATTATAAACAATTTTAAGAAATTACTGTTAAACATTATTTTTCGTTAATAATAAATCAATTTATTAACGATTTTTAATACACTGTTATTTTAATAAATATTTTACAAATACTTCGATTCGCATTAAAATTTATTTTCCTATTATACAATAATTATAATGAAAAATGTTATATAAAATAAATTAATGAAATTAATCAATAATTCAACCAACCTAAATTTATTTAATCGGAAAGTAAAATTTCCTATAAATTTATAAAAAAAATAATATTTTATTAGTTACATCGATAGACTCAACTCTAGTCAATGTTCACCTAACGTACACAATGTGGACACAATTTAAAGTAGGATAAGCGAATTCGATCTGAATTCTTATTTTTCATTATCAATTAGTTATATCGATTCTCAAGTCACGGTTCACATAACTTACATAAAGTGTATACAATGTAGCGAATGTAGACGAATTCGATCTGAAGTTATTTTACATAATCAATTAGTTATATCGATGCTCAACTCGAATCATGGTTCACCTAACGTATATAAAGTGTACATAATGTAACGGATGTGGACAAATTCGATCGTAAGTTATCTATCATAAACAATTAGTTATATAGATACTCAACTCAAGTTCACTCTACGTACATACTGTGTTCACATTTTAAATTACGCTATGCGAATGTTGGCGAATTAGATCTGAAGTTTTTTTTCACAACTAATTAGTTGTATAGATACTGAACTCGAGTTCACTTTACGTACATACAGTGTTCACATTTTAAGTTACGCTATGAGAATGTAGGCGAATATATCATAATCAATTAGTTATACTGATAGACTCAGCTCAAGTCAACGTTCACCTAGCGTACATAAAGAGTGCACAATTTAACGCATGTAAGCGAATTCAATCTAACATATTATTTTATATCGATAGACAAAACTCACGTCAACGTTCACCGAACGTACAAAATTTAAGAAACGATAACAGACAAATCCCTATATATCATTTACAGTACACATATATTTCTTCATTCACTCGAACGTACATTTACTATCATTATAAGAAATTTAATAAAAGCAATTCAATTCATCTATAAATCTTGAAAAACGACTGTATTTTATATAATCTCGACTGGATTGAACTGGATACACAACTAATATTATTATCGTATAGAAAATCGCCTTGTAAGTTGTTTCTAACCTCTCCTTAAATTCTTATCAATACGCTTTGCAGAACAAATTTAATTTTATTAACTTAAAGAAATTTAAACTAAAACATGTTTGCATTGAAACTTACAGAAATACTTCCCATTGTGAAAATATCACTATTTTTCAGGAATTATAAATAAAACAGTAATAACCCACACTTTGCAGCTGTATTTCTAAAACTGATTCTAATATATATTGAAATAAATCGAATTTATAGACATTTTCATATTTAATATAATATTGCATGAACAAACATCGTTTAATTAGTAATTATTAACTGAAATGTAATTATTAATAATGATAGTTATTATAATTACGAGTAGCAAATCAATTTCAACCATCCATAAATAAAATGTGTAATACAGTCGGCTACATACAGAATGAAAACAGTAGAGATCAAAGGAAAGCAAACAACAAACATATCGAATTTAAATCAATAAACTACGATTTCCCCGTCCAAACACGAATGCTAAAATAAATATAGTATTTACTATCAGCGAGTTATTTTTATATCAATACCAGTAATTATTATTCAGCATTCTTTGAAGTTCTGTTTATTCTTTAATGATTAAAAAATCTAATTATTTAAAGAAATTTATTTACATTTTTCCTTAATATTAATTAATCAATCTATAACGTTTAAATAAAATATACTTATTATTAGTTAAAACTGTATAATGGAATAAATACAAAAAAAATCAAATTATTGAAATAAATTTATTTCAATTTTGCATTAGTCAATTTACAACGTTTATATAAAATATTTATGATGGATTGAAACAATATTTTTATTTTAGAAAGTACCACACTTTAAAATAAAGCAAACATGGCAAATTTAAATCGATAAACTACAATTTCCGAAACACCAGCGTATGTAAAATAAACAGAATTGTCCGTCAATAAATAATTTTTACATCAGTTGAAATAACAGTTCTTCTTTTAAAAAAAATATTGTTTTAGAAATTGAATAAAAGTCGAACATGTATTACGTTTAAAAAATAATTAAAACAACAATTACACAAATAATGAGACCATATTGATTTAGAAATTGAATTGAAGTCAAATGTAATATATAAGACAAAAAGTAAAGAAATGTTGTTTTAGAAATTGAATAAAAATCAAATGTAACACATAGACAAAAAATAAACAACAATTACATAAATAATAATAGCAAAATATATAACAATATTCCTTTATAAACATATTTAGACAAAAGTTAAAAATTAAAAAAAAAACGTTGGATTTTTAACTAAAGTATAATTAAATAACTACTAATTCAATATTCAATTTCCGAAAAAAAAAACTTTTCTCCGCAAATTTGATAGATTTTTAATAAGCTTTAAATAAGTCTGTAAAGTAGAGTTAAGCTATTTTTTGTGTAGTATACGGCCGCTCTTTATACGGCATTTCGCTATAACTGCCCTCTTCGATTTACGGCCTAAAATGTTTCGCTATAACGGCAAAAAACTTTTTCGGTGTCGATATATCTACATATTGCCAATCTTGCGCAAGTGCAACAATTGATTCGCTATACGGCTTTTCGCTTTGCGGCCAAGTTTCGTGGAACGTAAAGCGAGGTATGGAGTGTATTTTAACGTAGTCTATAAATAATGAGTACATTTGGCTGATTTTTCAACATAATTATCATTTCTTAAAAATCATTCCATTCACTATTTATTTATTTATTGTCTAAATATGATAGATTACAAATAATGTAAATAAATGTTTTAAAAAAATATATTCTAGTTATACCGTAAAATGATGCAATAATACAAAATAAAGTATGAAATGAATTGAAACTGTACAACTTTAGAGAAATAATTTATAAATGAGTTGATAGATTTTGGCAGGATACAAAGCTTTTTTACATTGAAGCTTCAATTTCTTAGTAAATTGTGAATATTCTCGGTAAATAATGTATAGTAATATTAGAAATACATTGGCATTGAATAATTAGTGGTTCTTTTGTAGATTGGTGCCATGTAACTTGTTGACATTTATGCGTTGCGCTGTTGACGGTTTCAATTTGCAGCTATTTGTTTTCTCGGTCTAAGAAATTTCGACTTTATTACGTAGCTTTGAACTTGATTCAAGTATGCCGAAGACCGTAGGCAATGCACGAGAACAACAATGATGATTGTGCAACGCCGATGACTTCTGCTTGATATACACGAGCCTCGGTGATAAGCAAGGTCGTGGTCAGTCATTAAATCCTCGTGGAAATGCGATAGAATTTCAATCACACTGTGTTTATTGAACCAGAGTAACAATTTAACAATAACAATATTTAACTTACACTTAAATTCATTAAAACTAAATATAATTGCAATTTTAAGAAATAATTCGTATCATATAAACTTTGCTAACAAAAATAAATCAATTTCAATATTAATAATACTATTTATTGAAACAGATGTTTATTAAATTAGAGTAATTATATAACAAAAACAATATTTAACTTACACTTAAATTCTTGAAAAGTAATTATAATTGTAATTTTAAGAAATAATTTGGGCACATTTGTGACTAATAAAGTTTGTTATTATTATTAAGAAACAATTCATATTATTTAATCTTTGCTGATGTTTTTTTTCATTTCAATAATAATAATAACATTTATATGAATTCAAAAGAAAACAAAATATATTTATGCAGTAAAAATCAAACAAAATCCAAAAACCAACTGCTACAAAGGGCTATTAATTCCGCCCAACTGAAATTTACAATATCTTCAAATAATAAACAAAAACCAAAAGAAAATCCTTTTCTGTTTGTTTAAGTTTTTCAACTATTAATAGTATTTCCTTGGTTATGATCTGGATCACACGGTTCTCGTTTTCTTCATATTTTACCTGTGAGAGTTAAACCAAGATTTACGAGGTTTAGACCGATCCATTATCAATTTGGCAGGTAAAAAATTACACAAAAAGAACTACCGTACGACAATTACACTGTCATGATTTTCTGAAATAACCCGTTAACTGGGCGTAACTGACCAGAAACACCCTTCAAATGTTACACCTTTTTCATTTTACTTTTATTTATAATTAACATTACCTCGTTACCATCAATTCGTTTCATTTCAGATACGTTTGTCATATAAAGTAAAAAATAAATGAGTTAATTATCGTAAATAAACTATTAATTTTATAAACTTATTTTCACCTAATTATTATTAATAATTGTTATATTTAAAGTTAACAGATAATAAATATTCAAACATTAAATTTAAAGAATTGTCACAAAGGGCTATTGAGTAGGCCTTTCCTTCAAAATATTATTAAATTGGTTACTGTGACTTACATTTTATACTATTAATAATAATAAACTAAACTAAATACTAATTATTAGCAACAGTGGATATAGAATAAGCACAAATATTTTTTATTTCAACATCTTTATTGGTCAAAATTGGGCCAAAGGGCTAAAGACTGAGGACTTTCTGCCAAAACAATAAATATTTTCTTGTTTGAATTCACGAATGAGGAATAGTCACTGCGGTTTATGACAACCTTAATACGGTCCTGTTTGTACTATGTAGTACTATAACCAGAAACTATCATTGATGAAATACATGGCATGAGTTGCCAGTGAATGAAAGCATTTGAAACTATGGACCAATATCTAACATAACAAAGATTAGTTATTTGACATTGATGCAACAGATGAATAAGCAGGAAATTAAACAGTGTGTATCAGATATCCAAAACTCCATTGATCATACAATCATACAGAAGCTATTGAAATATCAATGGACTTTAAAAAACATATAAGTATTGAAAAAGTATAATACACATTTTTAGTTACTAAGATATTTTTCAGATAATGATTTGTTAAATTATTAAAAAAAAAACTTGTTTCATTTCTATCAGATTATTTGAAATCGACGATCTAAATAAAACAGAAATATATATATATATATATATATAATACTAATAAAGATATTTCTATATATTTATTTGATTTATTTCAACATCTTTCAAATTGGATCAAATGGCCAATGACCGTGGTCTTTCTGCCTTTTAAAAAATTTGATTGATATTGTTAATCTATGCAAATTAATTATACTGTAATAATTAATCATTGATAAGGGTTCGTATACTTTAGATGAGGCAAGTTTCATTTTTCAAAGAATTGTAATTTAATCCTAATACCAACTTCATTACAGAAGATTTTGTCGGAATACAAAGGAAACTTCGATACAATACAATAGGGGGAAGCTAATGTATACAATGGGCAGCATTAAAAGAAGCCGTTTGACATATAAAACATAAAAGTATATTGAGTTTATAACATTCTTGTAAAATATATATAAGTAAATTGAAAATTTAATTCTATGTTACGAAAACGTGACGTGTTTCTAATGGGGTTGGTTGTATCATACTATAGTGGTAGGTTACTAGTTAAGGAAAAATTCCATTTAATGTCATGCTGAGAGCACTAAGAAGAGTTAAAATTAATCACATTTCTATAGTTATTGAATTACAATTAAATTATAGAACAAAGAACAGAAAATGTTGCAGTGTCTTGAATGAAGAAAAACACTTTTCAGTAATTTTACATGGATTATGTATGCGATAGATGAGTAATGTATTTACATTTTCCATAGCTATTCCATGTGACAACCAACCCAACAATAAACCTAAACCTGGGACAGGTTGTCACAATATTCCTAGATTATTCTAAACAGTATTTCGAATGTATTAGTCAATATTTTATAAGAAGGTATCATAAAAGAATCAATAAAGATGTTTAAATAAATAATAATAAGTTACTGTGTTTATTGAAATTTAAAAATTTAATTATTTGTAAGGGCAGAAATAGCCCTTTGCAGCAATTGCATTATATATCTTCTAAATTCCGTTTATATTATTGTTTTTGTTGCAATAAATGTGATTATTATTATTTGTGACAACAAGCTCAGGTCTCATTGCAACTATTTTTCATATAAATGAGTAAATATAAAAATATATTTGTATATTTTTTTAACTGTTATACTTCAATTATGTAAATTTCCCCCATTTCGTGATTACAAGTAATAAAAAAAGAAGCAGAGTAGAGTAATAAACTCACAGCACATTTAACAATTGACTGGATGAGCTCATGTAATTGAGGGTCTCGATTATGTTTTAAGGGGATGTTAAACAACTTTACCGCCGCATTATAAGGGATGAAGCCGTTTATCAAAACGGATGAGCAAAATCCATATTAATCACAGCCGATTCATATTTAATTTTCTATTACATTTTCTATTATATAAATTATAATAAAAATGATTATTATCTACTTAGTAATTCAGTTTAAAATAGAAATAATTAGAAAAGGAAAATGTAAATACAAGCAATGTTTGTAACCGTAGAAAATACGAAGCAAATTGAAGCTTCCTCTTTTCAAATGTACTTAGCTCAAGAGAATAAGTAGTGTCTTCACCTTTTAGCGATTTTTCGAAAACTATAATAGATAGAATTGTTATGAAAGATGTTTGTGAAGCTAGGATAGTTGGGGAATGTAACGCATATTCATTTATTGCTGTGTCATGAGCCGTTTACCTGTAATTCGCTGTCAAATTTGAAGAAATGAAAGATTAACGTGCGAAAAAGCACCGTCTTCACGTTTTAGCGATTTTCCCGAAAACTATAATAGATAGAAAAGATTCGAAAGACGTTTATAAAACTAGGATAGTTGGGGAATGTAACGCATATTCGTTTATTGCTGTGGCTAGAGCTGTTTGGCAGTAATACGAGGTCAAAAATAAAGTAATGAAAAATTAACAGTCGAAAAAGCATAGTTGGGAAATGTATTAATTTATTGATGTAACTTGAACCATTTGGTTATCATTCGGTGTCAAATGTTTATTTATAGTAACAGTCACATAAACGGATACAACACTACTTATATATTAATATATTTTGGAATATAAAAGATATCGTAATATCTACAAAATCTATAATACCTATTAAATAATTAAATAAGATTATATCATAATTTATCGAATTATATCAAATAATGCAACCAGTTAAACTTTAATTTATGATATCATTAAATGTTTTTACATGTAAATAACAACTTTGACTTAAGTGATTGTTTAAGCTACAATAGAAATCAATATATCCATGCAATTGTATTGAAACTCGATAAAACATATGCAACTTGATTGACATTACTTACAAAAAGTAAGTTAATTAGGTAACACCAAACGTTTGTTAAGTATCTACAGTAAAACATGCTGTATCCAGCATATGCACATTTACAGAATACAGTAAATTAAAGGGGAGGGTGCGAATATAAGGGATGAACAAGCATTAGATCAAAGTGGGGTGAACACGCAACCCGGATTTACGGGATTGTCCGGGATTTTGAACAAATTACACCAGCAAAAACGTATTCATTTTCCTAAAAAAAATGCATAATAACATTTCAGTCCTATTAAATCACAAATCATTATAATGCAGTTTCGCTTAGATACGAAAAAAAATAGCAAAAAAATCTTAGGTAATTTTGATATACCGTTAGGCTTTCCGGAAGCATCAGATTATCGATTGATCTACCGTTTGATGAGGGTTCGATTTAGCTACTGCTTCAGGTAGTCGATTCAAAAAAAACGAGTTGTATCATCAGTCGATGATACAACCCTTCTTTTTTATCTCCGATTTTCACCTCTGAAACAAGATTCGTCAGTCTCACTAGGCTTTAAATTATTTTGTAATAATTCAACTGTTAATTTTTTTTTAAAGATATGATAATAAATAAAACTTTTGTGTTTATTCTTTTTAATTAGGGGTTGAGGATGAGGCATTTCCGCCTCGAATTTTATAAAACTACTAATATTTTTTCATATAAAAATTAATAATACTTAATACTATTAATAAAAATTGTACGAAAATACTTATGGTCAATAGCCCATTGTTATTTATTTCATTATTGTACGAATATATTTTGTTTTCTTCTGTTACAATAAATAAAATTATTATTAACATTTGTACAAATGCAAATTCTCATGTTTGTTCATTGCCATAACAGTTTCCATTGGATAAGTCCATTTGAATAGACTTGAACGCTCGTATCTACAAGATAACGAATGGTTATTATGCAACCGCCGGACCATTACCATTACCATTGTACATAATATTTTATCAAAACCATAAGCCATGCAGTTTAAAACAATTCCAACGTTCTACATATTTACAAACTATCCGTTCTTTTTTTTTAGATTTACATACTGAAATATTTATTGTTGCAATATGCAGATTACAGCAAAACCTCGCATAGTCCGGTTTCGAACAGTCTGAATTCACAATCAGGTTTAATTAAGCAAAATATATCTAAATTCTAAAAAAAATCTACACAAAATTTTTATAGAAATAATTCTTTATATAATTGTTTTTTTTCCACAATAATTTAACGTAAATATAAAATATTATTAGTACAATTATATCAAAAATGTTTCAGCAATTATTTCAAAGATGATATCAAATGACTTGAAAATATTATTAGAAATAGAAAAATAAAATATTAGCATTCTTGGTTTTTTCTTCTATTATAGAAATAACAAGCACATAATTTGGAATTTTCATTAAAAATTTCATCTGTTTTGTTGTATTTGATATAAGATAATGATAAAATTATCACATTTTTAGTGAAAGATACTCAAAACCAATGTTTTTATTTCTTTGTTTATTTATAGAAAATTTATACTTTAATTGTTTGTAATTTTTTCTCAAAGAATACAAGAATTGTGATAAAAAAGTATGGATCGTTTTTACTTAGGTAAATTTAAAATATTTCAGGGTAAAAAGACCTATGGTCTATAGTCCTTTGCAGCAAAAGGTTTAATATTTTTTTGTATTTCTATTATATTCAGTTTACATTTTTCTGAAAGTTGTTCTTATTTCAGGCAGCATATGTTATGGTTCTTTCAGTACTTTTAGATGTGAAGATCTAAATATATAATTTAATTCATGTAAAATAAATTCTGCTTATATAATCAATATTTGAATTCATGATTTGGATTTAGATACCCCATGAGTGTGGGTTAGAAAAAAAAAAGAAAATGAAGAGAAGGAAGTCGTTAGTTGTTGAACGGAATGAATATTGAAAGTGAAAAATCAATAGGATAATGATTAAAATGATGTGTCGGTGAATTGAATTAGTCAAGAGTCGATTGAAAGTCGATCAATCATCGGGTCGTAATCCAATAGAAAATTTACAGTCTCATCGGAAACGTCGGGCGGTTGATAAATCGGAGCCGGATGATCGGTGGGTTTCCGAACAAAGAGTTGCAAAATTGGTGAGCCAGTGGATAATCTGTTCAATTGATTCCGGCAATTCAAGGACGCCCCGTCCAGGGACGTGCACCATCGTCCTCCATCCTCTGTGGTCCTTTTGTGCGGACTGCGGGGGCGCGTCCCAATAAGTTAAGTGGACGATGGTCAATCGACGGTCGAACAATTGCGCCACAAGTGCAACCGAAGGGCACGTCTGGACACATCTGGCCCTTTCACGGCCAATAACTCTGATTCAATACCATTCGTAATTCATTATTACAATTCAATCTGGACATTTTCATATGAATTTTATCGCCGATTTTCATCTAATGCCGTCAATGTCGAAAGCGGCCCGCAACTTTATGATATTCATAACTTAGATTTCTGCAATACAGGACGACATTCGATCGGTACACAAACCGATTTACGAGCAGACGCAACCCCTTCGAACTAAAGCAACCCCCAGAATGATGCTCCAATTCCTTTTATCACGACTAAAGAAAGCGATACTTTTTTACGTATTTCAAATCAACGGACGCAAATTGGAAATCTGCTAGTAACACCGATTACGATGAATGAAAAACAAATACATTCGACCTGTTGTTAGAAGTACTACGCACGTTGGTCAAATATTTTTATTTTCCTTTAACATTATTGACGTACATCGCATTCACGGAAAACCATTGGTTTTCTTGCACATGTTCATGAAACAAATAGGACAAAAACAAGCGAATAAAAATGTACTGTCATTCGTTTGCAGGTATACATCTGAAAACGTAAACACACATTACGTAAATGTACGAGCAAAACAATACGTTTATCTCTATTTTTATACAATACACATGTTTACATTCAATAACGTAAACGCTTTTAACTGATTTTCTATAATCAGTCTCAATAAACCCCTATAGTCTGATTTGAATGTAACAAAACAAAATAAATTAAATTAATTCTAAAAAATTATTATCATAAATTATTCGCTTTTCCAAAACTTTTCCAAGTTTATATTTAACAATGTTAAGACTTAAACATTCTTAAGGTTTAATAATATACTTAAATATCATGTTTTTTTGTAATATTGCATTTTCCATTGTGAAATAGTCGTAGAATCATTGTATAGCTATTCTGTTCTAATGTGTTCTGTATTGTCATAGAATCTGTTATGTCATCAGACTAATCTAATAAAGCATATAAACAAAGACAATCAGTAATCATAAAATTAAGTTTTATTTTTCGGAATACTACAATCACAGCTTAAAAACTTTGTGTAGCTGTTCGGTTCAAGCATGTTCTGTTTTGTCATGGAATCTGTTTTGTCATCATACTAATCCAATGAAGCATATACACAAAAACAATTGGTAAAAATAAAATTACGTTTTATTTTCGGAACACGACAATCACAGCTTGAAAACTTAGTGTAGCTGTTCTGTTCAAGCATGTTCTGTTTTATCATGTAATCTGTTTTGTCATGATACTAATCCAATGAAGCATATACACAAAGACAATTGGTAAAAATAAAATTAAGTTTTATTTTTCTGAACACTACAATCACAGTTTGAAAACTTTGTGTAGCTGTTCAGTTCAAGCATGTTCTGTTTTGTCATGTAATCTGTTTTGTCATCATACTAATCCAATGAAGCATATACACAAAAACAATTGGTAAAAATAAAATTACGTTTTACTTTTCGGAACACTACAATAACAGCTTGAAAACTTTGTGTGACTGTTCTGTTCAAGCATGTTCTGTTTTATCATGTAATCTGTTTTGTCATCATACTAATCCAATGAAGCATATACACAAAAACAATTGGTAAAAATAAAATTACGTTTTATTTTTCGGAACACTACAATCACAGCTTGAAAACTTTGTGTGGCTGTTCTGTTCAAGCATGTTCTGTTTTATCATGTAATCTGTTTTGTCATGATACTAATCCAATGAAGCATGTACACAAAGACAATTGGTAAAAATAAAATTAAGTTTTATTTTTCGGAACACTGCAATCACAGTTTGAAAACTTTGTGTAGCTGTTCAGTTCAAGCATGTTCTGTTTTGTCATCATACTAAGCCAATGAAGCATATACACAAAGACAATTGGTAATAATAAAATTAAGTATTATTTTTCGGAACGCTAGAAGCACAGCTTGAAAATATTGTGTAGCTGTTCTGTTCTGTGTTCTGTTTTGTCATTATACTAATCCCACAATGCATATGAATAAAAACAATTGGTAATAATACAATTAATTATTACTTCAAATGAATAAATTATTTAGTTTAATTATAATAAAACTTAGATTCGTATTTACATATATTTTCCAAGAAAATTGTTAATATTGCAATTAACATGATAATAAACAACGCTAATTAATTTACTTAATTTTCTTTTAGCGACAGTTTCATAATCATAGTTGCAATAAACATAAATAAAGGAAGCAATTATTATACTTAGACCTAAATATATGTGTGGGTTCTATTGATAGCAAAACAAGAACATTGTTTGTGCCAAAACTGCTATTGCGACTTACCCTAATCGTATTATTCAATTTTTTGGCATCGGAAATTTAAGTGAAATTAATTGCTCGAGAAAAAAATATCTATCACAGCAAATTAATAATAGACTTATAGAATAAAAATAACAACATTTTCTATAACTTATTTTTAATCAATTTATATTTAATAATATTATCTCAAAGTATTTTACAACTTTATACAATTGTTTAATAATTAATAATAAATAAATTACTCAAAGTAATTAAAAATTGTGTAAATGGCAAGTTGAATATTTCATTGAAACTTTAAGAACAAAATTCGAATTTTTAATCATTTATATGTACTAATATTACTCAAACTATTTACAAAGTGTATAATTCACAAGTTATATATTTCATTGAAACTTCAAGAACAAATTTCGGATTTTTATTAATTTATATTTAATAATATTACTCAATGTTGTGCAATTGTATAATATTTAATAACAAATTAATAACTCAAAGTAATTAAAAATTGTGTAATTGACAATTTGTATATTTCATTGGATCTTTGGGAACAAATTTCGGAGGTTTCAGATGATAGAGATCTGACGTGTGACCGATTTGAGAGCCTTGTGTCTACACAATGGATGTCCCCTAGGGCAAACTACAAAAGGGTACCTACCTCTCTGAATACTTTTTTTTTTGTAGAAACTTAATATCTTGTTTACAATATGGATATGTCCTTTATTTGAAGCTTTATGATTTTGAAACTATTTATTTTTGTAAATATACAATACTATAAAAATATGCAATCTAAATTCAACCATTTAGATTATAAGTTTTATTCCTTTTAATTATTGTTTATGTACAAAGTAGTTTATACAAAGGAATTATTGATAAATATATGATTAACATACTTTAGACCCAAAATCTGTGTACATTGTAAAAAAAATAAAATAAAATTTGGGCAGATAGACCGATGGTCTATAGCCCTTTGCAGTAATAACAACTATATTTTCTTTGTATTTCCATTATTTTCAGTAAATATTTTTCTTTTGATTGTTGTTGCAATAAATATTATTATTAAATAAAATTATGAAATTTTTCAATAGTTTCTTTTATATAAATTCATATAAAACCTTTCATTTTTTCAATAATTTTATTAATTAATTATAAAGATTTGCAAATCAAACAAAATTAATTGCCTTAAATTGAAACTAGTTTATTTTTAATATTTTTTAATTCATATTAAAATGAAATGTGTAGGTGTCAATTTTTTTAATTCTGTAAAATCATGATATTGAGCACAAGCCATGTATTGATTACTTTTATTATAATTTATTGTTTTTTTTTATAAATTTATTTTAAAGAAAATTTTTGAAATTTTATTATTTATTGCATTTTCTTCATATTTTCGCGGAAAATTATTAATTATTATATCTAGTTATTTTTTTAGACAAAAAATTACTACTTAATAGAATTAATCATTTTATAAAATAATATTAATACAAAATTAATTATAAACAGTTAATTTTCTAAATGAAGCAAATGTAAACATTGTTTTTAGATATGATTCTTATAAAGAACAGAAAAATAATAAATAATATTATAATAAATCAAAAAATTTAAATTTGTAAAGTAAATTATAACAAAAATATATATGTAAATAAACATTTATTTCAATTCACAATTTTTATTTTTCAATATACTTTATGTTTAATTTTTTGTTCAAACATCTTTATTGGGCCAAAGGGCTAATGACCCTTATTTTAATTATATAATATTATTGTTGATTTACATATCCTTTCTATGAAGATCTTTATATAAATATAAAATTTATTGCAACAACTATATGAAAAAAAAATACATACCAAAATTATTCAAATACACAGAAAAGAAAATAGAATTATTACCATTTCTGCAAAGGGCTACAGATCATAGGTCCTTCTGTCCTAAGATCTTTTATTATTATTTTTTATTTTATATATAGATTTTTATAATTAAAAATTATATCTTCATATTTTGAATATATGCAGTATATTTTTTGAAGAAATTATTTTCTCGAAAAATCATGAAGTTTAAAAGTATTTACAATACTTTGTGAGTACTAAACGACGCATCTTTTTCTATAAAGAAATCGACTTAGAATTATTGAGTCTTAAAATGCAGTAAGTTTAAAAAATGCAATGGACATAAAATCGTAAAAAGGTCAATAGTTCATGTATCAAAATATTGCATATTAAAGAATAATAATTTTGTTGGTCTCGAAATGAACTGAATAGCATTGCGGTGACGCAAAATAATGCAATATGGAACAAGTGGCATAAGTCGAATTATATTTATCTATGGGAGTGCGTTTCGATGGACATGCAAATGCGATTAAGCCAGAGGGCGGCTTCGATGCTGGATTGACCCTCAAGGATGTCCAGATCGAGGGTGAACAGCGGCATGACCATCATCAAGTATTGGTCAAATATTATTTTCAATTATCCTAGGTACCCTCAAGTGAGAGACGCGTATGGTAATGATAAGGCAGTGACCATCGGTCAGTTGGACCGTTGCTTCACCACTCGAAAAGCAATTAATCCTCAGCATGATTTTTTTTTATATATACTTCTTGCG
>JAFMTC010003476.1:7993-30476 GCA_018845635.1 Nicrophorus orbicollis | reverse complement strand
CGATGGTACATTTTACAGACACATGATCTCATTTAACAAATTGACACAAATAATAATGGTGGGCGTGGGAACGGAATCGTAGAGGGGCGTGGTTTCGCAGAGGAGGCGTGGTCGAGGAGAGGAGGAGGAGACAAGGAGCGCAAAACAAATAACGTCTCGTCACTTCATTTTATATAACAATTTTTATGTATCTTTATTGTAATGAAAATAACCTGGTCAACATTGTATAAAAAAGTTTCGCTACTTATTCCATATGCATATATGCGTGCGTCTGTGTACACAAATATAATATAATATAAGTAAAAATATACATACTTGTATAGAAAAAGAGAAAGAAAAGGAAAAAAAAACAGTTGCCAAAATCACAAGTAGTCAATATTCATATGCATATACACAGACGCACGCACACACCATTATGCATGTACACATTTATTAGCTTTAAATATATGTATGTATTGTTTGTTGTTTGCCGAACTCCTCCTCCTTCAAGCAAATCCTTCCTTCTTCGCGTGTAAATAATAATAATAAATAATACATCATCTGTCCCGGCGAAAATAACATAATATGTAGAGAAGAAGAAACGCAATGCGAATAAACACCACAAAAAAAAAATCAACCGAAAAGGAGAGAAAAAAAAAAGGGTCGAAAAACATACGATAATCATTTTCTAGGCTCAAATAAACCAAAAACGAAATAATAATAATAATGATGTATATCTATGTACAGAGTGTTTAATTTCCATGCCCCTCCCCCAATTTGTTACACGAACACGCCCCCAAAAAGGTGGAGCCTCCATCCATTCACTTGTAAATCATATAAACTATACATAAATTAAGTCCAAATCACCTGCTGAGAGAAGAGATGTTGTAAAGTATGCATGGTACTTATTACAGAATAAAATAAGCTAATACTTCGGCTTTTTCCATTTGATTCTCAACATTTTCCCCCCCATAATAATACGTTACTTCGCATATTCCATATGCATCGATATAAAAATACTCGGCTGCTACCGCAGCAGCAAAATCAACGGTAATCGCAATTTCGACGGTAAAAACGAACCGGAAAAGAGAGCGACTTTTCCGGTTCCTTAATATATCTATATATATATGTACATAATTCATAGAGTAGAAACACAAGTAGTTGAAATTCATAAAGGTATTCTCACATGTTTGCTTTTTCAAGTTATTGCTTAATCGAGGAGAGGCGAGGCTGTGTTTCGTTCGTTTCCGGGTCATGATGATGATGATTCGTCCTTTGCCTCTCACTGCTACAAAGTACTTAGAATAAATGTACCGCACACCACATATTTTCTGTTTTGTTAATTATTAATTACAATTAGACTATCACTTTTTCTCAGAGATATATACAATTAATCGTCTTCTCGGTTATTGTTTCTTCTTCTTCTCTCGATGGAAATGACTTCTTTCTGAAGCCGGAGGGGATCTGACACACCCTGCGTTTTCCATTGTACATCGGTACTATTGCCAAACATCCTCTCTCTCACTGAACTGTAGTATCTTTGATGTCGGATTGAGTGTATGTGTTGTGTGCTGTACGTCGTTTATTGTTTGTTTTGTTTTTGCACGCATAATATACAGATTTATATGTTATGTAAATAATGGTGGTGCATATATTATTATACAAATGGCAACGGGTCCCGATATACAATTGTACAAATTTCGACTCGCATATTCGTGTTTTTCTTTTGCTTTTCGTTACAAAAATCCAGCGGTCGACATATTTACAAAGTGCTGCTGGAAACAGAAAAGGGAAAAAACTAAAGAAAATTAAATCGCATTAAGACCGACATGCCACATGCTCAATATATCATCATATCAACAACAACAATAATAATAATAGAAAATATAATTAATCGCAATCACATAAAATAATTCTTCATCTATCTATATTCTCTCTCTCTTTCCTCACTATACATGCATCTATATATAAAGTTATATACTTATGTATATATGCATGTATATAAATAGTTATAATAATATAAAAATAATAATAGATTGTTAATAAATATATATATGAACTTTTTTTTTTTTGTTGAAGTACACTCCTCGAGGTGTCTGCTTTTCGATTCGTGCACCTGTTTTCTTTTTTGGCCTCATGGTGGTGGTTATGTTGTATAATTATTTAATGTTAAATCCACGTCCACGTCTTCTCCTGCGTCCGTTGTATACTTGTTTTTTCTTAAATATATTTGTTTAAATTTTAAAAACTAAGAGTTAATTCCTTTGCGCCGTCTCTTCGGCGAGAGCGCTCTGTCTGTACAACGATAAAAATCTCTTTTTGATGCCTAGCTTAATGTCTTTTCGGTGCGACCCCGGCGCGCCGCCTCGAACTCGTCAGTTCGGTATGATGGTGATGCCCTCCGAGGCTGTAGGTAAAACGACGGTACTTACTTGACCGTCTTCGTCCGTACTCGTGGTGACCTGGATGTGGTGCTGCGGCACCTGTATTTGAACCGGAATCTGTATCGGCGTTTGAGATGTGGGCACCTACAATAGAAACAAAATGAATACCATTATATTTTAGCATATTGAGAAAAAGGCAGTTTCTAACGATGCGTTACCTGAATCGTGACTTGAGCCGTGCCGTCCTTGCCGATGACGCTGCCCTGCGCCTGTTCCTTGACCCGGCGCGTCATGTGGGATCGCGTGTGCTTCCGCAGATGGTCTTTCCTGTAGAAGCCCTTGCCGCACTCGGCGCAGATCTCCGTCTTCTCGCCGGAGTGTATCACGAAGTGGAGGTTCAGGTGCTCTTTGCGCTTGAAGCCCTTCGAGCAGACCGAGCAGACGAACGGCCGCTCCGGGTTGTGACCGAGCTTGTGCCTCTCGAGGTGCTCCTTGCGCTTGAGGCCGGCGCCGCAGATGCCGCAGATGAAGCGCCTTTCGATCTTGTGTCCGACGAGGTGCTGCTCCAGAAGCTCCTTCTCCGGGTAGGCCATGTGGCATTCGGGACAGCAGAAGAGCATCGTCCCGTCAAGGGCGGTCGCGATGTGCACCTGTCCCGGCTTGGGCGTCTTCGGCTTTGGCGGTTTCTTTTTGTACTTTTTCTTCTTCTTGGTTTTCTCTGGATCGTCCACAACCTCTTCCATCGTCGGTTCCACATACTCGTTCATAATGAGATGCTGCTGCCCCTGATCCTGCTCGACGCCCTCCTGGCCTTCGACGACACCCTCCATGACCCCATCCTCGCTGATGATGTTCTCGCGCTTGATGTCGGTGTTGAACTTAAGGAACTGCTGCAAACTCAGCGGCAACGTGTGAGTCTGGATGCGATGCAGGTATTCCTGCACCGTGGAAGTTTGTATATAGTCGGGCTTGTCGCCCGGATTCTCCGTCTTGATGAATGACACCGGGGAGATGGTGATTTCTTTGGGATCCTTCTCGCCCGCGTTGTTCGTCGGCGCAGCTTCCAGCTGAGGCTGCTGCTGGTGTTGTTGCTGCTGCAACATCTGGATGTCTTGAGGTTGGAGCGCTGCAACCACAGTCATACCCTCAGGAATTCCATTCTGACCGTCGACCTACAAATACATGAAATAAAAATACAACTTGCTCGTCGATTACGCTCTCGTCTACTTACGATTTGGATGCCTTCCTGGTTTGAGTTATAAGCTACCGTAAGTACTGTGGCACCTTGGCCGAAAGTCTGAATTGGTATTTGAGAGATCTGGTACTTCGGTGCGCTTGCAGATGTGGTCGGCGTCATCGTGGTGATCGGGGCAGAGTTAACCACCTGTATCTGTACAGTCTGCTGCGGATCACCGGGTTTCGCGCCCGGCATTGTGATGGGCAACGTGATCAGCGTTTGCGTCTGCCCCGGGTTCGGTGAAGGAGAAGCCGCCTGCGCGAAAGCCGATGTCTCCAGCGGACGGATATAGTGAACTCCGTTTTCGCCTCCTTGGAGGACCCCAACGACCTGTCCGTTGGCCGCAGTCACATTTTGGGTAAGCTTACCCGTGAACTGCGTCGCCGTCGATAACGGCACTCCGAAAGGTGAGAAATTCATCTCGAACTTTTCTTCAATGTGAGAAACCTTCAAGAACACTGATCACTGCAAAACAAAAATAAACACAATCAGTAAAACTAAAACACAGTCATATGTCACAATATAGGAACAATTACACACCGCACGTTTATTATTGTTTATATTTGAGCGCGCTTGGAGAAGGGACGCGCTCGTGCTATGTTATTTACCTATGCTTTTTTGGGGGTAACCCCCGATTTTGAATTTCTAGAGGGGGATGTAGAGACTCGATTGCAAGTGGTAGGTAGGTAGTAGTAGTAGTACTGCAGAAGTAGTAGTAGTGGTGAAGCGAAGATAACCGGAGTGGTACTAAAGTCGTAGTGTGGCAAGTGAAAAGTAGCAATGGTAATTTGGAAAGTCGAGTTGCCACGTGACATGCGCACGACTCTTTCTTGCTCGCTCAACCACTTGGCCACCTGTTGGTTGGTTGTCAGACAAAGATGGAAAGGTGAAATCTAGCCGAGGTCCTCTGCAGAGAAATCCACTCGTCAGCGGACCCACTTACCTACTTTTAACCTACTTTCACCTGCGAGCCAACCACCACCTAACCAACGGACCAATCAGCAATTGCATCGAACGTGTACTATTCCATTTATTACGACTTGCTATGTGTGTATGTGTGCTTGATCTCACGCCGGAAAGAACGGGGAAACTGGCAAGGGAAAGAGCAAAAACCGAAAGTTCCAAGACATTCAAAAACTTCACTGCAATGAAACAAAGCGAAGAGCATGAATAATTTTTCAAAAAACGTAATTTCCAAGTCGGGTCACGTCTATAAGACAATAACTGTAACCGAAATATACATACAAAAAAAAGAGGACAAATACAGATGTTTGATGTCGACAATTCCAACTTTGTTTCAAAATCTCTAAGCTTGTAATAATTATATAAAATCGAATCTAGATTATTACAAATGTTCAAAGGAACTGTACTTGTCCTTATTTTTGACAATTCCAAGATTATTTGAAAATTTCTATGAGCGTATTGTATAAAATCGAATCTAGTTGTGATGATAAATGTTGGATAGGTCGTCTTGGTATTTGTAGTATCATCAGCATCCCGGCTGTTCGCGCAGCAGATGGGAAGGGGATGCTGCTGGGTGGAGACTACTTCCTCCTCCACACACGTGTATAAATTCCCCCTCTTGTTGGAGCATCACATCCTTTAAACACACCATCCCCTTTTAGGAGCAGTTATTGCATGCGTGCTGTTGGAAGCAGCTGCAGATGATTTTTTTTTACTTATAATATAAAACAAAGAGAAAATATCGAGTTGGTGAAATTATAAGCGATTTCGTATTTCCTCATGCGGGTACTTGCTACCGGTTATACGTTATCTTGTTATTCTCATTTCATACGGTTCATGGTTGTTGTTTTTCAGTTTATCCTTTTTCAACTCATAAAAGTGTGTGCGGAGTGGCGAGGTGAATAAACTCGAAGAAGGAAGAGAAACTAACAAAGCTGGCAGATGGCCGACCTTCCCAGGTATAAAGCCAGGTATACGAGTAGCCTGAAAGAACCATGTGTCCCACCGTGGCGCGACGGCTGCCCGTCCCGCAATGAGCATAGAAATCCTCTCCCCCATGAACCGAATTTTCAGTACAATGATTTTCCCCCTCTGAAATACGACGAAATCCCTTCCCGGACGACCCAACTTCCAGGTAGGGGAACATGAGATAAAGGGGGGGCTTGTAAAATGTTAGTAAAACTTCCACAGCATTTGTGTAGTTTCGCAGAGGATGCACAAAGAGATGCACCCAAAAAAAGCATAGAGAGCTATTGTTGTCCGCACTATCGGGCGGATGATTCGTTTCGGCGTCAACTAAACCCGTGACTAACAACCGATAATTCAGTTTTAACTACATGAGAAAACAATGAGGAATGAACAACGATTTTCACAATACATTTGCGATATTTCATAAACAGTTTCTTGTAAATGGATAATTGCGTGTTGTGAAGAAACAACAATAGCATATTTGACGCCAAACGCACTTGATTACATTTTAAGAAGTTTCTAAAAACAACTTAACGACTTCCATCCACATCAAAACACCATTATTAAATACCAATATTATTGACCACTAATGTTCCATATACATACGAAATTGGGTAATAACATTTCAACCGCAATTTCCGAATCTAAATGAAACGAAAACACGGTGCAACAATCACCGTTTTTGCCTAATTATTATAGTGAACAAAGAAAGGAACAAATGTGTGCCGAATCCAAGGCTTTCGTATTATACGAAAACAATGATTTTTTCAGTCAACCAATTTTGTAGCAGCAATGAAACTTCAATGATTAATTTTAAAATAAACAAATATGTTCAGTGTATTGAGAACGGAATGACAAGGCAAATGCGATTTGTTTTAAAGAGAAACTAAAATAATTGACGAAAATGTAATGGATGATTTGATTGTTCGTATCTGTTGTGTGTTGAGAAAGCAATTGTTAATATTTTTTAAACAAAAACGATAGAAACTCTTTACTCATACCGGTAACCGGAATTCAGGTAGTAACCGAAAAGATAAGAAATGTTTGTAGGTTACAAATATTTCCGTTGAAAACCTAATCGAGCGATAACAGACGACATAATGCTTGTATTTTCTTTAGACAAACACGTAGAACGTTGAAGCATTACAAAGGATGTTGCAACGAACTTTGAACTATGAAATTATGTAGAGAAATTTGGTGTAAAACGCATAATGGTTGTAATGATAATGAAAGAGTATCGATTGCACACGGCCTCCGTGCGACGCCCAAGCGGCGTTACATAATGGCGGAAAGATGTCCGTCGTTTTGGTTTTCACGTTGCTTGCTGATGTCGGTCGGCTCAAGGTCCACCACTTCCCAGCGAACGCAAGGAAACCCAAGCAGAAAAGTACAGTTTCTCGCCATATGGGGGTTGCTCAATTGCTGAGAGAGAGAGCAGTTACACGACCTTGTTGGCGGAAAAAAAGAATGAGTATGTAGGATTCGTAAGATGAAGCCAAGAGGAATGAAATGATGATGATGCGTGCTGTGAGCGGGGCACCGAGAATGGGATGCATGGGTGTGTCCATGCGTGCGTGCATGTGTGTGTGTTTTAAGGCGTATCTCTACGGCGATGACGTCGAGTTTTGGGGACGTGGTGGAAGGTGGAAGTGGTGGTGGTGGTGGTTTTGGGAAGATTGTGGGGATGAATATATATATGTATGTCCTACCAGAATACACACGCTGCGAGCACCCCTTCCACTGATTTCCTAGAGCGACGAAGCTCCCTACCCCAAAACACCCGCGACCCGCGAAAAGATACCCGAGAAATCGTCAGGATCGCAGAGAGTGCGAGAGGCCGACGCCGAGACGCGGATCCTGCGACGTTCTTGCTTCTGCAACGCCAACGCAGCGTCGTCGTCGTCACCACGCGCCCCGGGACCCAGTGTTCATCGGCCCAGCAGTTCTAGTTCTCTAATATATATATATAGTGTTGTTTCTGTGTGCGAGAAAACCCAACCGAAAACAAAAAGGAAAGATATGTATGTACAGTGAAAAAAAAGAAGCCCGAACCGCGTCTCCTTGTGCCAACAACAAAACTGTGGACTTTCCCACAGCAGGCAACACACAGCCACGGGACACACACACATGCACCGCTACGTGTGCTCTCTCTCCGTCAGTGTCCCGTCCCGTCGTCGTCTGCGTGAGCGAGAGGGCCGCATGTGTGCCACTTCAGCACACATCTATGCATGCCATTCGAATACATACAGCTATAATTTACATAGGAGCGCGCATACGTTCTGAAAGAGAAGAGCCACGCACACATTTGCGTGTGCAAGTACATGGATGCGTGGGATGGATGGGTTTGGAGTTGGAGGGACCGAGCGAGCATAGTGAGTGACAGTGGATGGAATCGGAGGGGGTTGCAAAACTTACGGTGAGCGGCGACGGCGGCAGCAGCAGCAGCAGCGGTTTTTCCGGGGGGGCCTGATCTGGACTGGTGGAGGAGGATGATCATCAGCAGTCGTCGGGGATAGGCGCCGATACGTGTACACGTCGTGATGGCACAAACACGAAAACAACAACGACCGTCGGCTTTCCTCTCCTGTTTACCTCTATACACAGCGTAGCGCTCGTTCGCAACCAGTAAATGCCCAGATCCGCTTGCCAAGGTCCTCTCTGCCATCCAGATGGCGGCACCGTCGTCCCGATGCCCGCCAAATTCGAAACTCTGCGGAGAACAACAAACGCACACGATCAGTCAACAATCCACCTGTGGTACGCGCTCTCTTCACACATGCATACAACATACACACCTGCAATCCGATCGAATTACCGCCCTTTTCCATCACTTTCAAATCGAAATACGAACAATCATTTCAACGAAACAATACAAAGTTATCTAATTACAAGTTATGATTTCAAATTTAAACGTCAGCTGGATTTCGTTTGTCTCTCTTAGATCAAAATACCACCACCCGAAGCAGAGGTCAAGAACCTTCCACCTCTCCCACCCACCACCACCAAAAAAACAGCTGTTTCACAGAATCCCACCTAAAACAAGTGTTAACAGTCATTACAAACTTGAATAGATAAAATCGGTGTGACTGACCTTATCCAATCATTAACAACAAAAAAACTGTCCCATAAGTCTAAATTTATAATTAATATCGATTCTAATTGGTATTCCCAAATCGGTACCTAATTTCCAAAGCTTTTACACGGATATTGATATCCATTGTTTGCATATTTACATTCCCAGACATTTTATGTTTATGTTTGTTTCTCTTCTGCAAACACAAATTATTTAATCAAATTTACGGATTACAATAATATTTATACGGAGTTGGGCCGTTATTCATGAAAACCGTTCAATAAACTTGAAACGACATTACAGAAAAGTTCTTGTAACTGTAACTGATAAATATGCCTTTGATTTCATACAAATTTTCGTATATCAAATCGTCCTGAATTAAACGAAAAAATGTGATTAATTTTGTGTGAATTACAATTAAATGTCAATTATTAATACTGTTATAGGCAGAAAGACCTCGGTCGTTAGCCATTTGGACCAGTAAAGATGTTGAAATACAAAGGAGCAGGTATCTCCTCTTGGAAGTACAAATATGAATCTGGCTACCAAAACAAGAACAAAAGCTGAAAGAAAATAGAAATAGCACATCAGCTGTTTCAACTTCGACCAGTCAAACTGATTATAGTTTAATACCAAAATGAAGTGAAAATTAAAGTAACTAATTTATTTCAATAAATAAAGTTGAATCAATTAAGTAACTGCAGACTCCGAAACGAAGCTTTTGAAAACTTAAAACCAACCATTATCACTAATACTATTGTTATTATATTATATACCTTATACAAATAAGGTATAAGAGGGATCTCATAAAGAATTTCTCACGTAGACCCTTAGTTCAAGGGTCTTAGTTGTCACGTCTTTATATAAACAAGTATATAAGTGCCAAGGGATTGATACGAAGATTCTTCCTAATCGATGCACTTCTTCATATAAACAACTATAGGGAATTCGTATTGTAAACAAACCACCCAAGTGGAATTCCGTAGAAACGCTTAATCTTCAAATATAAACAAAGCCCTACTCACAATCACATGATTAATAATGAATAACTTCGTAAGAAAATTATGCATTTAGAATTAGTTTCAGTCGAATCTCAAACGAATTACAGTATAAGAATCATTCATAAGACCTCAATTAATTAATATAGTTAATCGAATTCACTTAATTCAAACTACTAAGACTCTAAGTTGACAACACCACACTGTAGAATCCCATCACTGGGACACAACAGTCTTACTAATTTAGATATTAACAAATCTTGTATGTGTTCCTTTCTTGTATTGAAAACTAAATATTTGAATATTTTCTATTTCATATAAGGGGGGAGGGGGACCTCAATTCCATATTATTGGGCCTCAAAAATGTTAAAGTCTAACTATAATATACGTAAGTTTATAAATCTAATTTCATTTATACCTTTTGATGTATGTTTAATACACTTCTTTATTGTATCATAAGGCTATTCACAGAGGTCTTTCTGCCTAATAAACATATTCATCTTGACACATTCATGCATGATTCTTAATAGAAATTTTCCAATTAATAATCAAAAATCGTCGGTATTTTCCATCCCAGTCATTCCATATTCTTAATTACATCAAAATCAATGAGACTATTAACCGTTCATTATGTAAATCGTTCAATTTTTATACTTTACAGGTTTTTTTAATAACTGTTTTTTTCCAGATTCTATTGAATAAAAGCTATGCTTTCAATGATTCCTATAATAAAACGTTTTATCTTTTATTGTTTTACCTTATGCAAAACTTTTTTTTCCAGATTTTATTGAATAAAAGTTTTCTATTAAAAAAAAAAGTTTGTTTTCTTTTATTGTTTCACCAATTGCAAATACTGATGTGTGATCTAATTGAATGTGTTGCTATAAATTTCATTCATTCACATGTTATTTCGTTAGAATCAACGTCAAACATGTTGTGAATACAGTATTATTATATAAAGTTACTACCATTATTAGGCAACATAATATACGTAACGTAATATAGATTTTCAAAGATCGAAAAACAAACAACAATATTAACAACGACATTATTAAACAAATTGTTGTTCAAATTTCAAAGCAGGCTTGTAGCGTATTGCCCATGGTAACGCAGACCGGAAACCAATCAACAAGCTGGGTTTTGCGGCTTTGTTTTAACCTAATTTCCGATCGAAATTGATTTGTTCACTTACTGTTCATTCCATTGCCTAGGTTCGCATTCGAGGGGAAAACCGGGCGATTTTCTTCACACTTTTCGCCGCCTCGTCTTTCTTCAGCAGGGAAATCGTCACTTCCTCGGCCGGAAAATTGCGTTTTTCTCGTCGCGTCGTTTCGAAATTTTTGAACAATTGAAGGCAATTTCAACCAACGTAGCAACAATAAATTAACCAGCAAATAATTACAACCAACTTGGTGAAAATGAAATTACTAAGTTTTTTGAACTCGAATTGAAAAAATTTTTGATTGAAATTAATGACGAATCATTGCAATTACAAGTAATTATTACTCAATCACCAATTAGTTGGCTCTTTCAGGAAAGAAAAAGTACAAATTACAAAAAAAAAATAGTTAAAGAGTAGAATTATAGATTACATTTCTATTTATTTTTAAATAAATAAGGGTTTTGCTTTGAATTAATCTAATAAGTAAATTTTAATAATTATTTACCAAATTAAGGCGAAAGGTCACCAGAAACAAAATCTAGTCGTACCGAATTCTACTGTTTACTTATAAACGAGTTTAAGTGTATGGTAATTAAATTTTAATTAATAATTAGTTTTAAAAAATGTATCCTATCAGCTAAAACACAATTGCGTATAGTAAATACTTATACAATCTAAATCTTGATACTAACAATGACTCGTAACAAGTTGGCTGCTGTCATTCTATGTGTATGCTTCGATGACAAAAGAAGAGCAGTAATAAAAAGATCTACATCCGTATAAATATATTACTCAATCAGCCGAGAGTTACATACTAATGAGCCACAGCAGCTTCGATAAACATGCTGCTGGTCAGGCAACAACAAAAAAATGCAATTCCCCCTGTCCGAGAGGAACGAAACATAAAATCCTCAGTCTTGATCACGCACCGCACTCATGCCTTGTTCAGAAATAATAAAAAAATAACTACGATGTCCTAATAAATAGGTATTTGCAAATGTAAAATTGAGAGTTAAAGGGGGTTGAAGGGAAATTAATTATTGTTCGGCAAGTTTATCCATGGGGATATGTCCCTCATTGGTTCATAGTCCTCTGCAGTCGGGCAAGGTACATCTCGTACAACTGCTTGTTGATGTCCAGGTAGAACGGATTCGGACCCTGCTCGGGCCTGTTGCTCCAGTCTGAGCTCTGCAAGGAATCCGGTGGAGACTCTGGGAGATTCTGCGGCTGTTGTTGTTGCTGCTGCTGTTGCTGGAAGTATGGTGGGCCGGGGCCCCACTCCCCAGGCGGCATGCTGCTGCTCGAACTCCCGTCCACCATCATCCCATTGTTTATGTGCAGATTGTTGATTCGTTTCGACAGAGGCATGAATTCGGTCTCATCCTCGTTCGGGTTTCTGCCCCTTTTCCTGTTAAAAGACGTGCATGAATTGTTGAATCATCATCAGCATCAGTTCTATTTACCTGTTCCGAGTCATGGTGAATGATCAGCACTGCAGCATACTCCACACAGCACCAAATCCGCTCACTATTGACTACGACTATGACAGTTCAGTCTTTAATATATATATATTATCATATGTGATGTGCTCACAGCTGACAGGAAGTACATTGACACCTGGAGCAGTGATGCCACACAGACGGACACTAGGTTAATCTGCAATATCCAGTAATTCTCCAATACAATTCACCAAACGCGTTCATCAAACTTGAATACAACTCAAACTCTCGATTTCTCATGAAATCATCCATCGTCGAAGCCAATAATTGAATTCCACTTGAGCCGAAAACTCGTGAAAATTTCGTTTCTCGAATTTGGCAACTTCATTTGAACGGCAACCAATCGCCACTTTCGATTTCCACCAATAAAAAAAGAAAAGTGCGATTCGTGTAAACAAAGAGACGCGTCTCGTTTGTTGTACCCGCATTTTCAATAGTTTTTCCGCTACGATTTTCCAAGCCGCGCAGAAAAGTAAGTCACAATTCCGTTAATTAAATCACATCCTGTTAATTGATCAATTATAATCTGCAACTCATTTTTTTTTTAAATTTCCCATATGCAAATTTGCAACAACGAACAAATTTGATAAATGTTTGTTGTTGTTGTTGTTGCGATCCTGTTTTGTTAATTGTCGTAGCCCACTTCCATTTTCTTTTGTTTTCCATAGCCGTAGTTACCATTTTTTTATTGTAAATTAGTAATAATACATATTGATGGGTAGAAAGACCTATGGTCTATAGCAGTGGTCTCCAACCCGTGAACCGGGTCGTGGTTAAATGGTACCGGATCTTCCAAGGAACATTAAAGTATTTTCAATTTTATTTACTGTGCTGCATTTCTATGAAACTTATTAAATGAAAACAAGTAAAAACTTGGTCCACGTCGATAAAAAGGTTGTGAAACTTTGGTCAATAGCCCTTTGCTGCAATAACATCATATTTTTCTTTTCTTTGTATTTCTCTATTTCAACATCTTTATTGACCGATGTCTTTCTACCACTTTATTTCTATTACGTTGAGTTTATATTTCTCTCTTGTAATTGTTGTTGCAATGATTGTTATTATTACTATTTCACACTTTTACAGGTGACTCCAATTAACAATAATGCAGTTCGCGTTTGAAATCGGCGAAAGAAAGCTGTCTCAATTGGAACGTATTTGTGAGGGAAGGAGTTGATGGCATTGGAAATACTATAATGAGATGAATTATACATTATGTAAGTGAATCGAAATTACCTAATTAGATTTGGTCCATTTTCTCAATGCGATGTGTCACAGTTTTGACCAGTGGCGGATTGTCTACTTTTGGGGTCGTGAGTTGACACTGAACCTGAATTGACACTATTTGAGACCTACTGTTTAGAGGCCAACAATGTTTGAGGGCCCTCAACTAATTGGGCCTATCCAATTCACCCAAGAATTGACACTATTTGGGACATTCAGATAGCAATGCTTGGAGGCTAGTAATGTTTGAGGGCCCTCAACTAATTGGGTCTATCCAAGAATTGATATTATTTGAGATATTCAGATAGCACTGCTTGGAGGCTAACAATGAGGGCCCTCAACTATTTTGGTCTATCCAATTCACCCAAGAATTGACACTATTTGGGATATTTAGATAGCAATGCTTAGAGCCTAACAATGTTTGAGGGTCCTCAACTATTTGGGTCTATCCAATTCACCCAAGAATTGACACTGTTTTTGATATTCAGATAGCAATGCTTGGAAACTAACAACATTTGAGGGCCCTCAACTATTTGCGCCTACGACGGTCAATCATTTTGATTATAAGGGAAACTGCTTAACAGAAATGTTCGAATCATCAAAATTAGAATATGTGAAACTAACTTATCTTTCCCCTTGGACTCATTTGCTTATTTTCGCAATGCTTTTATTCGATGAGTCACAGTTTTCACCAGGGGTGGGACATCAAATTTAGGAGATAACATTGAAGTAACACCTTGACTAGGAATGTTTGTAGGACATTGATTGAAAATGATGGAGGGCCCTCAACTAATTGGACCTATCCAATTTACCCAAGTTGTGTAAATTTGTAGTACCTATTATTGAATGGGATCTTGGTCACGCCTAAATCCACCCTTGGTTTTCTACGAGGATTAATAGATTTGATTGCACGGGAAACAACTGTGTGAATCGTTAACAATATGAAAAATTGAAGCCAACTCTTTTCCATTGAACTAATCTGTATATCGTCGGAATGTTAAATGTGAAGCTATGATCTATCGATTGTTTTATCTGGTAATTAGTGCCTAATTTGTAGATGAATCTTAGTGGATTGGTTGAAGGTTGGTTGCCTAATGCGGTTCGTCGTGTGCGAAGCGGTTGAGGATTTGGTTTGAATGAGCGGCATCCTTCAATTGCCTTCAATTAAGTTGAATAATCAGTCTGATAGAATTAGATCGGGTTTAATTCAAGTGTGCGGATAATAATTCAATTCAATTGTTGGCGATGCGATTGCCGGTGGGCGGCGGGAGATGGCGCGCCGCCCGGATGAACCGTGTCCTTCCTCCGTCTCTCTTTCACCGTGTTCATTTCCTTCCCTCCAGGTCCGGCTCCATTTTCAATTTTCAGTGCAAGTCGAGCGGCGTCGATGGGTGGGTGTCGTGCGCGAAGCCCCGTGACAATACACACATCACATTAATATATATATCACCTGTATATATACATACATGTTTGTAGGAAGAACGTGAAGAGAAGAGTGCGAGAAGGTACCGTGATTCGGACAGAGACGGACGCTGCGAAGGGGGTTTATGTTTTCGTTTTTCACGCCGGTTCCTGTTCCGTTTCCGCTGCGTGGAGTCGCCGCAACCCCCAGGAGTCGCACTCGCAGAAACCCAGGGAAAGACCTCAACGAAATCCCGGTTTGTTTGCTTGAATCAAATAGGATTTTCTGTTTGTTTGCTGCTGCTGCTGGTGGATATTTATCGTAGCGGCAACCCCCAACGTGTATTACCCATTTCCCCGGTGCGTTCAAGTTTTATTGATTTTTCGCCGTGTGCGTCTGGCTTCGGTTGTTGGGAGGAGTGCGAGAGCACAGACCAAGAGGACAAGGACGACGACGATGACGACGATCATATTGTTGATATAAAGAGAAATACTTCTGGTTTCTGGGATGGGCGGGGGTGCGAGGGGGGGCGTCGCTTTGTTGCGTTCTCTTTCAGATTTTATTTCCAGTGCACGTTGGGGGAGTCCGGATTCCAGGGTTGCTGCTGTGTCTCATTTTGTCCTCTTTTTTTCTTTCCCGTTTCGCATACGACCGACGCGTGCTTCTTGTGTAAATTTAGCCGCGAATCGTGGATAGACGGCGGCGGCGGCGGCTTTTACTTTCATCGCTCTTGTTTTGTTGTCACTCTCGTCGATTGTTTCAGTTGCGTTTTGTTAATTAGCCAATTGGCATTTGCATCCGGTTTCTGTTTCAATCCGATCCGCTTCCGGTATCTAATGCGTGTTTCTTTTATTTCACCTTCGATGCATGCGAGGACACCGGAGACCTGCCATGAATTAAACAATTTTCATTTATTTGCAATTGCGAAAAAAAAAGGATAGAAGGATCAGTTTCATCGGAGGAAAATGGCGTCATCTGTGTGACTATTGGATCATCATGATGATCGTGTGTACATTACTTTTAAATTATTTATAAGCTCACCGGGCATTATGTTAATTTAAACAATGATAATTACGGAGCGTGACACGATGACTTTAGGAAAATACAAATAATGTGTACACAATGCCGATTGTCCTTTGTACTGTTGACGCGTCGTTAAATGTCATCACACTTATGACAATGTCAATTTGACAGTTGATTTACAATTTCCATTGTGTCATGTATAAAGTGAAAACATGTAACTGACGTTTCTCATCGTGAATATCCTAACAGATTCTATTGTTAATTAGAATTGTTGTTTAAATTGTCTATTGACGTTTGTTAAATGTCATCTCTTGTGTCAATATCAATGTGACAGTTGATTTACAATTTCGATTGGGTCATGTATAACGTGAAAACATGTAAATGACGGAATCTGTTGAGAAACTCTTGTTAATTGGAATTGTCGTTTAAACAGTTTAAGAGTAGAAACTATTGACTTGTGTTAAATGTCATTACACTTGTGTCAATAACAATTTGTCAATTGATTTACAATTTCGATTGTATCAAACGTAACATGCAAATGTCGCCTTCGTTTCGCATAGAGAATCTCTTTTTGTTAATTGGTATTTACACTGTTTAAGGCCAAAAACTAGTTAAATGTCATCACACTCAAAATCAATTTGACGTTGACAATTGATTGACATTTTCGATTTTGTAACATGAAAATACCGACTTCGTTTTGTAACGCAACAAATTCTCTAGACCATTATAATTATCGTGTATATTGTTTAAAGATGTTGATTTTTGTTAAATGTCATCACACTTGTGTCAATAATTTGACGCGATAACATGCAAATGTTGCCTCCGTTGCAAATCGCGAGTCTCTTAAACAGATTTACTCATTTATTGGAATTATCGTTTACACTGTTTAAGTTGTCATTACACAATTTGTATAATCATACAAATGTCTCATTCATTTCTCATCCTGAATATCCTAACAGATTCTATTATAAATTGGAATTGTCGTATAATCAGTTTAAGATTAGAAACTATTGACGTTTGTTAAATGTCATTACACTTGTGTCAATAACAATATAACAGTTGATTTACAATTTCGATTATGTCAAACTTAACTTGCAAATGTCGCATAGAGAATCTCTTTTTGTTAATTGGTATTATCATTTACATTGGCCAAAAACTAGTTAAATATCATAACACTCAAAGTCAATTTGACAGTTGATTGACATCTTTGATTGTGTCAACTGCGACTTGCAAATGCCATCTCCGGTTCGCGAATCTCGAAAACTGTTGACGGTTGTTAACTGTCAATTTGACAGTTGGTTGACATCTTCGAGTGCGTCAACTGCGACTTGCAAATGCCATCTCCGGTTCGCGAATCTCGTTAATTAGAATACGGCATTTCTTCCCGTTTCGCATTCATTAATCGTTCGCAAAGTGACCTACTGCCGCCCACTCTCCGTGTTTCTTCTGGTTGTCATTAAAGCGGAAAGATCTCGTTGCATCGATTGCAGCAGGACACGCAAACTCTCTGGTGTGTCGGTACGTGTATCGGGTATCGCCAATACGAAAAGGACACCCTCCCTCCCTTCCAAAAAGAAGAGAAAGAAAGGACCAAACTTGCCCAACAACCTTTTGTTGTCCATTCATTCACACCCGGATTATGCCCACCGAAACGACTAAATTCTATCGATTCACATTATTCTCCTCTTCACCGAATACCGAGAATTGATTCATCGCGTAAAACTGCGTGTGTGATTCATGCGAGAAATGTGCAAGCATTTCCCCATTGTGTGTGTGTGTGTGTGTGTTTCTTTTCCCTTCATTTTTGTACCTCTTTATCATTTATCAACACGCAACAAAAGGAGGAATGAAATGCGTTTCTTTTCGTGCTGTATTTATCGAATTTGTGGGTCGACGAACTCGGAAGGTGTGCAACAAGCAGTCCAGAACTGTAGTAGTAGACATTTCGCTCCAGCGGCTGCTGTTTTTTTTTTGTTGTTGTTTGTTTATGAAAATAGATTTTCATCCATCATCATCATCATAAGTTTCATCTTCTGATTAACTACAAGTGCGCCTTCGGTATCTTCAAGTGGATTTACTCAATAAAGTCAGTATTTTTAGTTAATGAGACTAAGACTTATCAGTGCAATTTGCTAATTAATTGTAGACTTGATTCGTAATTTCATTTGAAGTAACAACATCCGAGCGTGCGGCAGTTAATTAAATTTTGCGCAATTTCGTTTGTGCAACTGGAGGAGCGTATTTCGTGAGTGGATTTCGGTGTGTTGTTGTTGTTACGAAATAGACGAATATAAATGTTAATGGATTATTCAGAGATTTTTGTTTACGGTTCAGTTTTCTAAAGCGGCCGCAACGAATGCAAGAGAGCTCTGTTTTGGTAATTAGAAGTTTTCCTTGGGGAAAAAAACAAAAACAAACGCTTAACTATGTCACTCGATTCTAATAGGCTAATCTAATATCCAAATAGTTTGTGAAAAGGGCATTTCCTTTATCGACCGAGTGGAAAAGTATGGACGCGCGATAAAGAAGGGACAGACTTAGTCGACAAGCAACGAAGGCAAATATTTACTCGTTTCGATTTTGATTATCTCGTCTGGGTATGTTATGTTTCGTTTGCTTTGTTGTCGCTTCTTTTCTCCGTTTCGTTTATCGAACGAACCCTTCCCCCTCCCCCCTGGTGGCAGATTGTCGGGTCCGGCCTCGCTGATAACTCGCGCGCTGCGTTTCCGGTTTGGACGGACAATGGAAAGCGAAAGAACAAAACCGGAAGTCTCGGATGAAAAAAAAAGGAAAAACGAAGCGCTGTTATTTATCCGGCTGCGTCTTTTGTTCGTTGGCTAACAACGGGGGTTGGTAACCCTTGACACTTTGAGACGCGTAACCTTGGGCGATGACGAAACAAGGAGCCGAAGGAGAGTTTAATCCGTGCAATTAATTGGAATAGGATTAGATGGCTTCAAGTGGCTCTGATCGCCGCTCCAGTAATAAACTCTTAAATTGGCGATCAAGTGATGCGTTTGCGTGAGTAAGAAGAAGACGCAGAGGGCAGATAGATTAAGAGGAAATGATGGGAAGAAGGAAAAAAGAAACGCTCCCCTTTTGTGCTCCACAAGTAAGTGGCTATAATTCTAATAAGAGAATATAACTGCAGATTTCCTTTTTAAAAGTAATCGCCTCGTGGCCGTCTGTTCGCTTACCTAAATGATGGTTTAATGGTATCCACATATGTTAGTCCTTCGGGTCGTTTCTTGTCGTGAGCCTTCTTTGTCATTTGTATTACTGTGGTTGACGTTAACTCAAGTTCACCTAAGCTAATACTTCTATATTAAGACTTCTTTTTAATTCGTGTTAATATTTTAATAAATGTTATTTAACTTGACTTAAACGTTTGACACAATCGAAATCAACTGTCAAATTGACATTGACACAAGTGTGATGACATTTAGCAAACGTCACCGGACGCTGTAAAATGACATTAGTTGTAAAACAATTACGTTTTTACTGATAGTTATATTAAGATTTCTTAAATGCAATTCTTGTTAGCATTTGATAAGTGCTTCTAAATTTAACTTGAACTTAAGTTAACGTTAGCTCTAAAACGGTAATTACGCTTGTTATATTGAGTCTTCATTATCAGTCGCCTTAGTATTTCCATAAACTTTACTTAGGTGAACTTAAAGTTAACGTAAGCAGTAAATTACGCATTGATATATTTAGACTTGTTTGTTATTCGTATTAATATAAATGTTGTTTAAGCGGTAAAACGGCAATTACGTTTTTAATTAGCAAGTGACGATACTATTGATTCACTATAAGAAGACCAAAGTTAATTGCAACCGCGAAGAAACTTCTGTAAATGTCATATCTATACAGTGTCATAAATGACGTAACGAGAGATTCAAAAAAATATAAATTATAATTTTGTTTTTAATTCGTTAAATCTCTTAAGATTAAATTGTTAATATCAACCGATATTATAGATTCATAATAGAAGAAAAAGGAAAAAGTTAGTTTCAACCTCGAAAAAATTACTAAAACTTCTGTAAATGACAGATCTGTCAGTGTCATAATTGACGTGTTTCGTAACGGGAGATACGTAAGATATTCAGATGAATGAATTATCATTATACTTTGTGTGTCAGATGAAAATTAAGCCGTTTGTTACGTCTTTGTCATTAGTATTTCTTAAATATTGCTTAATAGAACTTAAGTTAAGTTGTATAACGTCAATTACAAGTATATCAATCATATATTTCTAAATGTAAACAATCTCTGATTGTCATCGAGTACTTGATTCAAAGTTTGTAAAATCTTCATGTTATGTTCTAGTAAATGCAAAAGTATGGATCATCTCATACTTTGTGCGGCTGGAAAGAGCGTTTCTCATTTGCGGCTGTGACACAGTTTCCGGAGACAATGTGCATTGGATGGATGCAGATGATCTTCCGTTTCGGCGTTAATGAGTCTCTCCTGCCGTACATATTGTTGCAGGCAGCTCGAGAAACCGAGCCTTACCACCGCAAAGATCGTAGTACACCATACTCGATCTCTCTCTCTCATACGGACGTATCGGATTCGGGCGTTACGCAAGAATCGTGCTTTACGTAACCGTCACCCTCCCCGAGGCCCCGGTTGCGTAACGACGGCTGTTCGATATGGGCCCCCTTCATATACATATGTGTGTGTATTTGTATGAATAATGTAAGCAATGAGACAGAGAGAGAGATACACGGAAAAATCGCATCTGCCCCGCCCTCGGATTTTCTTCTTCCCAATTGTTTCCATTGATGAATGTGACAGTTTCCACGGCAACGATGACAAATGAGAGTTTAAGATTAAACGACGTTAATCACCGGGCACAGCCGCCGTAATTGGGGTTGTTCCTTTATTTACATTCGGATGGAAACGGAAACGTACTGTTTCCAAGCGGTCCCTCTTAGCGCCCTCAGATCGAAACGCAAAGCCATGCGGGCCCCTAATTGGACCCACGTGTTTCGTTCCCGTTTCTCTCCCAATTGCAGCTCGCTCCTGCTGCATCATCGTGATCATGCATATGGTTTGGTCCTAGTTTTCTTGTTTCCTCTTCGTCTCCTCTCCATCATCTCCAAGTTCGGACCCCCGGAGCCGTCGGCGGTGGCAGAAATCGATGACGGAGGCAGCGGCCACGCCCTTAAAAGCCCCCAGAGAATGAGCGGCGAGTGCCAAACCCACCCCTGCACATACATACCACACTACACACCCCGACTACAATTACCCCAACACGCGAACTCTGTCTTTTCTTTTTTGGCTTAACGAAAACTGCAATTTTCACGCATCAAATTCAAACATTATCCATCATCATCATCGTCAGATGAAAATCCGAAGGGATTAAACGTAATTGATTGGCCGTTCCCATGGTTACAGCGCCACTTTCGGCAATTGCGTTAATCATCATCGTCCCCCGGGGATTTGCATGATTCGTTTCGACCGACGACGACTTCGTTTAACAACAACAGCAATTATAAACAACAAAAACCAAGAAAATTATCATTATTCAAGGATAATTAATCAACCTATTTGTTATTTTGTAATTCCAGAAGAAGTAATTAGAGAGAGCGAAAAAAAGGGGTTCGGTCGGAACGGTGCACGCAATTGCGCTTTAAAATATAAATTTCAAATTCCCCGAAGCGATGTTAACAGTTGAAGACCAAAAAAAAATACGAAAAAGGTGGGACTTCTCGCCGAGGCCACGCCCTCCGTTCAATCGAATCCGGTATTCCCCGACGACGGTCTTTATGGAATTGTTAACGTATTGTGGGTCACGTATTAATAGTTGATCGGCGTTCGAAGTGACGGGATAATTGGGAAAATGAATATTTCAATAGAGATCTATTTCCATCTCCATCTCTTTTGAATAATATAAATTAAAAAATAGCATTGAAATGGGCGTGGCCGCCGGGTGCGTGGGCGTGTCCCGATCGCAACTGGGTTACGTTAATAAAATTACTTTTCCATTATTGCCGTGTGCTGTTGCAATTTTGATGATATGTTAATTTTCCGTTTTCAGAATTGTCATTCGGATGGCTTGAGTGGAGGAGGCTGAGAAGGCAGGTCAAAGGGCACCGGCATGGGCGCCACCTCAGGGGATGACGTCTACAGCATCCCGACGTTGGCGAGGCTGCTGCACGCTCTGCCCCATCTCAACGTCACCTTCCACAGGGTCAACTCGTCCTTCGATCCTAACTCTCCAATCTACTACGAGGTAACATTCGTTTTTACTCATCAACATTGCTTTTAAAGTACCAGAGTTTCATTGTTTATTTAAATGTAGTTTTAAATGATCTCTTATGTTGACTCAATACTTGCTAAGTCATAAAATAGAGCAGTGATAAAACAGAACATGCAATTTATCTGTTGTCTTTTTGTTGTTCTGTTTCAATTCAACTAGGAATCATGATTTATTTACACAATTAGAATTAGTGCAGTGATAAAACAGCACATTTCATTGAATTTCTGTGATTATTGAATGTTTTGCCAAAGTATTATCTTTTCGTTGTTCTGTTTCATCACAATTTGTTTAGTTTAATTGGA
>JAFMTC010003464.1:0-13418 GCA_018845635.1 Nicrophorus orbicollis | reverse complement strand
TTTATAGATTGTTTTCTTTTAGGAATAATTTGAAGGTAACACATCCCTCACAATTAAAGTTCACAACTGAAGGTGATTTATCAGAATTAGGTATGTCTAAACCAGAGATGAGGAGGCTGAGAAAATATTATGAGAAACACTTTCCAAATAATTACCTTTCAAAGTTTAAAAAACTTTTGTCAGTACGTAAACAGGAATCAATAGGCACAGATCCTGTATCTATAAATAATGACAATGCTCCAGTTGGAAGAACTACTAGGGTTCCTAGCAAACATATCATACCTGCTGCAAATATAACTGTAAACAAGGAATTGGGTATGGGTGAATTTGGTGTTGTTCAGCAAGGGGTTTGGTGCAATGAGGGAGAAAGAATTCAAGTAAATTAAATCATTTAATTTTATTTATTTAGTTATAATACTATATAATACATTTTCAGGTTGCTATCAAGTGTTTAGCTCGTGAAAGAATGCAAACCAATACAATAGAGTTCTTGAAAGAAGCAGCTATTATGCACTCAATTGATCATCATCATATTGTTCGCTTTTTCGGAGTCGTGTTAGATACAGGTTCATTAATGCTTGTAACGGAGTTGGCTCCTTTAAGGTCTTTGTTGGAGTGTTTGAAGGAGCCTTCATTACGAACCAGTTTCCCAGTACTAACACTGTGCGATTTTGCTGTTCAAATTTGCGATGGAATGCAGTACTTGGAATCGAAAAGATTAATACATCGTGATTTGGCAGCAAGGAACATTTTGGTATTTTCAAAGAACAAGGTTAAAATATCTGATTTTGGACTAAGCAGAGCACTGGGACAAGGAAAAGATTACTACAAGACTAATTTTAATGTAAATTTAAAACTTCCTATAGCTTGGTGCGCCCCAGAATGCATAAGTTATTTGCGATTTACTACAGCCACCGATGTGTGGGCCTTTGGCGTCACTTTGTGGGAAATGTTTTCCTATGGATTTCAACCATGGGCAGCTTTAACAGGACAACAGATTTTGGAATCTATCGACGAACCTAATTTCCAAAGGCTGGAACAGCCTGACTGCTGTCCACAAGATCATTATGCTCTGATGCTGGATTGCTGGAGGCACGATGCCAGCAGTAGGCCTAGATTTATAGATATTTCTACGCGATTGATTGATTGTAGACCTGAACAAGTACAAACCAAAGTTGGTGGCTCCGGTGACGGTCCACATTTATTACATTATAGAATAGGTGATGTAATCACGGTTTTGGATAAAGTGTAAGACTATATATTGCATAATTTAGTTATAAATTTAATAGATTATTTACATTAGATCATATCGACCTTATTGGAAAGGCGTGGCTGCCAGTGGGAAGGCGGGACTTTTTGATCCAATAAATGTGGTTGCTTATTTGGGGAGTGATTTACCAAGTTCAAATTTCTTACGCACAGACACAACACGCACATCAGCACGACGTAAATTACGCAGTGAGATGATTAGTGCTCCTCAAGGTGATTTCAAACACACTGGCCATGTCGGTTTGGATGGAGCATACTTCGGAGATATCAGTTTTCTAGGTGGAGCTAAAGTTGATGTATGTATCAAAAACAGTAAAAAAAAGTACATGTGTATTTAACTATGTTTATTTTGTTAGTATGGTGGAATTCCAACGCAGGTAGTTGCTCCATACAGACCACATGAAGACTTGGAAATTGCACCACTGCTTGAAGGTGACAGAATTCTGCCACCACCGGCTCCAGCTCCAGATCACGAATACCATGAAATCAGTGACGATGAAAATAATCATAGTCCTTCACTTGACTTAGGACCATCTTTGATGGCCGAGATGCAGATGGTTTTCAAAACATTAGGACAACCACCACAGCCACCTCCTTCCCCAGCCGATCACGAGAATACGAACAAAACTAATGAAATGCGTGAGCGTAACAAACCTCGTAAGCAAGTTGTAAATGTAAAACCTATTTCGGCCCAAGATCAAAAAACTTTGGATACTGCTATTGCATTAGCTAATGAAATAACTACAAGGTCTATGAGTGCTCCAGCGCCAACGACTCCGTCGTCCCCAACAAAGAGAAAATTTAGTTTTCGTTTTCCGTCTGTCACTGATCATCATCACGAAAAGATTGTTGAAAGGCGTAATTTTTCTGAAGAGGCTCAATCCACACCCGATCTTCAGGTAAGGTTTATTTGAATATTTCGATTTATTAAAAATACTAACTTCGACCATTTTCTGAATCCCGTCATTTATCCTGCTTCTATTTATTATTATTTTCTTATTAACCAATTAGCATCGTTTGCGTTGTTCATTAACGTCTCTTGACGAGTTCTCTCAAAATAACATACGTCTGCCATTATGGGACAAAGCGTCAGCAGAATTTTGTTTCGCCAAATCTCGCGAATTGCTCACAAAACCTTTTTTTTCTCACCATCATCACCACCACCATCATTATCAAAAGGCCCCACATAATTCATGTAGAGATTTAAATAGTTCAGTGATGAGTTCAAACATTGCTCATGCTCAAGCTTCTTCTGGTAATGCACCTCCAAGGGAATATCCTCGGAGAAACTTGGAATCGCGTTTTCAACAGTTATCACTTGACGGTGGGGGCGATTTCTATCCTTCACAAATTTACCGTGACCGTACACTTACTAAATCTGAAAGTATGGCAAGGAAAACTTATAAAAATGAGAATCAATTCAATAGATTTGAGAGAAACGGTAGTTTTCTACATGACATACGACCACCCCCTCCCTCTCCTTTCAATAGCAGGAACGGCGCCGACGGTATATTTTTAAATGAATATTATGATCAAGCTTACACGCCTATTGAAACTTATGATAATGTTTTCGTATATGACAATGGGTTTCCAAATGAGACGCCAACATTTGCAGAGACCACGCGCCCAAGGGCTATGAGTTATTCTGAGTCCCAAGAGATATTACCTAATAAGAAAAGTTCTGGGAAAAGTATTCGAGATAGAAACCGCCGTAGACAGTCATATAATCCTCAGGCATATGCACAGAGTAGTAGTAGTGAGTCAGATTGCACTAGCCTGGGTTCCGTTGATTTGGATTGGAGGCGCAGGAAGAGGCTCAGTAGATTATCGGCTTCCAATAGTAGCATTCGTTCAGAAATGGTTATTAGATCGCGTAATTTTTTGAAGCCAGATTTAGTTGGGAAAATATTAGGTCGTTCGCCTCCACCAAGCAATAGTATTTTAAGCGGTTTGAGTCCAACGAGTGTCGCAAGGTTGCAAAACCATAACGCTAATACCTCATCGGACTCTAGTATTTAAATATACATTATATATTGGCATTGCAATAATATATATCGTCAGGTACTCTAAAATTGTAAATCGGGTCTAAATGTAGAAAATTATAGCTAAAAATGCTGAAATATCGTATTTAAAATGTAGTTGGGAACATTAGATTAGCAAATATTGATTGAATTGTAGTGGCTTCTTATCTTAGGGTGCTCTTAAAATATCCTCGAATATATCGAAAAATCTGTATCCTCTCTATGTGAATGGAAGAAAAATGTAAACTGTCCGCCCATTTTTATACATAAATAAGTTTAGGTATTTAATAATCCATACCTATATATAATCATACTACCATGTGATATTTTATATTCATTGTAATCTTAAAAAAAAAACAATATATACTCAGATATATACGTATATTTTGTTCAGTTTTGCTATTTGGTGATGATGATAATGCTAAAATGAAAGTTACTGAATACAGGGTATTTTTTGCTTTCATATTTATAATAAAATGATCAGGAATTAATTCAATTAAAACAGCTTGTTTGGATTACAATTGCGGATTACTAATTAAATTAATAGCATTAGAGCCTATTTCTGAAATTTGCTCTTTATATATTTAAGAAAGACAAATAACAACATAATTATTGCACCAGTCATCAGTATGACCGAAGTCTGAATGGTAATATATTCATTTATGTTACTATATTACTATTAAATAAATTAATGATATTATAAACCTAGTTAAATGAGCCTGTATAATATAATTTATCGTAAGTGAATGAAAATTCAAATGAGTTATAAGTCTAATAATTTGTCTAATATAATTAATTCTGCTGAATATATATATATATATATATTTGTTCAATCATGCCTTAACGATCCGCAATAAAATTTTGTAATTAATTGTAAAAGCTATATAAATATTTATTTTTGGTATTACTTTTAGTTATTACTTATTTTGGCTTAAATTTATTTTTGTTTCAACTTCCGGCGATAAAAGTCATCTAATATAATTTTATACATTTTAACATTTTTTTTTTGTTTTTTTATTTTCTTATAGTTTATTTTATTTTTCGTTATTTCCTAAACCCAACAAAATATTTTCTTTTTAGTCCAAAGTAACTGAGCAGGCCCAGTTAGCATACGAAAGTTTGGTTGAAAAACCCGAACCAGGATTGCCACAGGTAATGCAGAAATATTATTCAATATTGTTTATTAATGATGTTTCTTATTTTTTATTTCAGTTTCCAGGGTTAAATCCCTTGCGTCTATTACGTTCGGGCCAATTGCCTACAATGAAACCTAGGTCGAGAACATCTACTCTACCCAACACACATTATAAAGATAGAACTAATAATAATAATCATGATCTTGAAGGACAGAAGCGATCTGGTTAATATTTCGATTTAGTATAATTAGAAAGTTCTTTTTCTTATGAATTATGTTTCAGAATCAGCATTAGAAATATCAGCGTTGAAAATTGTCGAGCCTGTAAAACCGGAGATTATTTTACCTCAAGTTGAACATCTCGAAAGAATGGTCGATGAAAATCCCATACCGTTACCACCCCGTGACCGAAATAAACCTCTTCTCACTTCGAAACCTCGTCATACTAGGAAACATCCTCTGATTATTCCCCCCTTAAGTTTGCAAGGTACCTTAAATAAATTTTCTACTGGCTCTCCACCGGTGGCCCAGCATCCGGAACCTTTTACTGCGGGTGAATCGTTCATAGGTGTTAGCGAAACTCACGTTGAACCGGTTTACACGAACCATACTCGCGATTTCGACACTGAATCTCTACATTTCGAACAGCAGATCGAATCAGAGCTGGCTGCACTAGATGATATAGCAGTTGCAGATCTGGATTGCGTGGACGCGATCGGCGATTCTGTAAGTGCAATGAACAATGGCTCAAGTAAACTGCAATCTCACCATGTTAGTTGCGAAGAACTTTTGGAGTTCGCTGACACTAAACCTAGTTCAAGAGCTAGAGGTTTTGATTCCGACGAAGTCAGGATCATGTCCAAGGTATTGGGACCAGATGTAAGTTTTATAATATAAATAAATCTATGATTTAGCCATGAAGTTGTATTTTTTTTTGTAGATAGATACAGAGCAATGCATACAATCTCTCGAATTTACGAATTGGAATGTTCTGAATGCTATAAAGCTGTATAAATTGCAAAAGATTGTGATAGGGGCTCAGCTGAATGTTTGTAATGATGCTTTGGAGGTGGCCAACTGGGATGTCAGCAAAGCTGCCCAATGGCTTTTGAACCAGGATAGCGAAGTGCAAGTTTGAGACAAATACATACACAAATAAATATATAAACGATAGTTTAAAGAAAAAATGAGAAAAAAACCTATATTTGTTGTGTTTGTATTCTTAAAGTCAAAAAAGATGTTGTTTATATTTGCTTTAATTAATTATTAATGGTTATAAAAAATAATATTGTCTTTCCCTTGCTTCCTTATAATCTGAGCTATATTTATTAAATTTCATAGTTCTATTTTCTAATGCCGAACACTAGCAATTTGTGGAGTAAACAATAGTAGCTCATCTTTATTCATTTATCTCTATCTCTATCTTTTAATCTTGCCTCTTTACTTTTTTTTATTATCTTTATTTATTTTGTATATGAATTAAAATTTTATATCAACTGAAAAAAATATAGATTAAAAATACGATTTACAGAAAATATTTTATTTATTGTTGCGGATCCCTCTATTTAAACTATTGTTAGAAGATTTTATAATTGTTGTTGCGTTACTTTCTCTTTTTTCGAAAATATAGGAATGATAACTCGTAAAGATTGGGTAAGGTGTGGTGATACTTGAACATGATGTGCGAAAGCCAAGCGCACAAACATCGTAAGTTGTCCTGATTTACTGCGGCTACTAACGCTCCTTTAGTTGTCGTGTGCTGATGTGAGTCTACCAAAGTCACCTGGAAATATTGATCATCATGAATATTCAATTGGACACTGGACTCGAATAATTATGTACAGTTCCTTGTACGTCATTGATTATGAAAAGTACACTTCTTGAATCCGATATTAGAACTATATATAGATCCGCGTGTTTCCTACAATGCGCCGACTTTTTCCATTCATTCCAATGCGCACTTAAATTCACGTGAAGTGTGTTGATCAATGATTGCATGTACAGCACGCTTTTCTAAAAAGAAATAATGTAATTATGTTATTTATTTTATTTTTAATGTTTAGTATAGTAAACCCATTCTTTGATGCCGCTCAATTTCTTGCCAGAAAACCGAATTGCTTCTGGTATTGTTAAATTAATATTTTCCAGTGATCCCTTGTCCTTTAATTCAGCATGGATCTCATTTCCATATAGCATGGCTCTTCCCAGCGCTCGGATTACATAGTAATTAATTTCTTTGTTAGGACCAAAGCACTGAAGTTTTAATTAAATAGTTTAATATAGTAATACATTTCACGAACATAATCCGATCAAAGAGAATGTTCGAATTCTAAGTTAATTATCAATTATAAAAATGTTTATTGTTTTATTAATCATTTTTTCACATACCGAACTGTTTGTTAAAAGATCACCAGTTGTATATAGTAGCTTGCAAATGAAGGATTTAACAGGATTTATATTTTCACAATTTTATGCTTTATTCATAGTAATAATAATTTCATCATATTTATTGCAACAACTACATAAAGAATAAAATGCAAACTAAAATTTACAGAAAATTAAAAAATGAAAACACAATTATTGCCATTGATGCGAAGGGCTATAGACCATAGGTCATTCTGCCCAAAATAATAATAACAGTTGCTGAGAATAATAATAATTTTGTAAATTATAGATAAATGTTAATTTGCAATTACTACTAACCACTTTTACCATTCGTACATATTATTTTTTTTACACATTTTATTAGTACAGAATGAGGTAATATTATATTCATTTTCTAGATAATAAAACACTGTTAAGGCTGATTCTGCCATAAAAATTTCCTTTGCTTTTATGAAATAACATCAAGGACCGAAAGGTGCTAGAAATAGGGACGTAACTATAAAAAAAATATGTATGCTTCATTTGCTTAGAGATCTGTTACTATTTAAAAATGATTAGAAGTTACTTTCAAAATTTATGTGCTATACTCAAAAAATCAATGCAACTTATTAAGGTATTGGAGTGCAGTTGCCTAAAGAAAAAGGAACAATAATGTAACATTTTTATTCTGATGATTCTGTATTTTATGCAAGTAACTTAGCTTAGAAGGCATGATTTTATGTTGTATATGTGAAATTTAGTTGCACGATGTATGTACTAGTTTTAAAAATTGTAGTTAGAACATAATAAATATGCTAATAATAATATTTATTACAACAGTCACCAAAAAATAAAAAATAAAAAGTTATACAATGATATTGCTGAAATAAATTAATAATAAATCAACTATTATAAAAAGGCTATTTTGAATTATTCCATAATAAATTGTACAGATCTGCTTTTGACAACTAGACGGTAAGTGTTGGGATGCCGGTTGCCAAAAGCAATTAAATTTCAAATAATTGCTTATAGGTGAAATAAATGTGAAAATGAAATTAAATCTTGTGACCATAAGAAAAGTAAACTACATATTATAATATAAAACAAAATTCGTTCATTCTTAAGTCTTTCTCATGCGAAGTTCCTTATAATTTAAACTATACTATATAATTTAAAACTATTATTAAAAAACAATCAATAACAATATATAAAAGATAATAAAACTATTTATGTGCAATGTCTAGAAAACGGTACCGATCGCAGTGTTTCAATGATTTATTTTATAATTTTTATTAATGCTATCAATTAGAATTTGAAAAATTAAAGAAGTCTCAATAGTGTCATATTTCATGATTTACAATTGAATTATTATTTTTAACTTTAGTGAAATTACGTATATTGTGCATAAAATTGTTGAAATATATATCATACGTTTGTAAGTAGACATATTTCATAATAAAATATTATAAATATGTTTTGTTTAGATTTGTTGTTTTGTTGAAAACATGATGATAACAACACTTACTTGCACGTTTTCCCGATTACATATTGCTGCTACTAGAAGCACAATGAGAGTACAGGCATTGCTGCCGCACACTTTATTTTCAAAATTGTACCTCGACTGAGAAAAATCAATTTCAAACCAGGTGACACGAAGTTTATCCTGACAGATCGTCTCGCTGTCGTATCTGGGAAAAAATGGTAGCACCTCCGTAGACTCTTCGTCTTCTTCAGCAATATCCATCGGTTATTAGTATATTTTTGATTTTAATTAATTTTATAGCTTATGCCCTTTTACGTTATGGAATTTAGATGATAAAAATGAACATTGTGTAGACCTAATTAATGACATGTATTGACAGTTTTGCTGAATATGTAAATCTATTCGTTATTAACACAATAATCATTTGCAATTGTCCGCCAGGTCTTCAATGTACTTGGTCGTGTTGTCGAGTATTTCCTGGACATCGGCGTATTTCCTAACGATACTCTTGTCGACGGTTATTGAGAGTCTCAAGTATGACCCGTAGGTTATGATAGCAACGTGGATACCTGAATTTGATTTGCGATTAGTAACATTATATTTAAATTAATGATACCTCAATGGAAAAACATACCAGTTCCTGTACTGTTTGGAGGGAAATTTAAGTTATCTACGACTTTGCCATCATCGTTGAATAACGAGAATTCGGGACCACCTGGTATATTGCTGATGCCCATTGTTACCGACGGGATTTTCTTTAAATAGTCTGTGACAGGAGCAGGTAGCATTGGTATGAGGAATTTGATAAACCAATAATTTAGCTGAAACATTTGATCGTAATGTATGTTGTTTAGACTGTATTATACTGGATATACTTACTTGACAATCTATAGTCTTCTGTATTGTCTCGTATTCTTTCTGGACCAATTTGATTCGTGATACAATGGGGTTTTGAGCAGTGTCCACAATAATGGGCAACTGGATAGCGACAGCGCCAAATTCGTTAACAAATTCTGTTCTCATTTTGCCCCATTGAAAAGTGCACGGTTTTGGCAACACAACTAAACCGGCTAATATTGTATCCGGAATTTTGCATTTACTCTAAAAAAAAATAGATAGTTCAAAATACATTTTATTGAATTATTACGAGTGCCCAATACCTTTGCCATGTGCTCGTGAAGGCTGCTCGTTAAACAAGCAGTAATGGTGCTAGCAAAAGAAGTTCCATAGTATTTCCTAATTTTCTTCACTTTCAAGAGCATTTCTGAATTTAACTTTGTGGTCCAGACGAAATGTTTATCTTCCAGTAAGTTGTATCCTCTTAACGAGTTATGATCTCTAAGGCTGAACAAATCATTTTTAATGGTTGTAGTTTGCGTTGCCAGTTTCAAGTCTATCAAGCTTTCAATGACTTTATCTTTAATTGATTTTTCGATTGGAGGCAATTCGTTGTCAATGAAAGTAGTGTAGAATGCGTTTATAAACGAAATTCCATCGCACAGAGAATGATGCATTCTTAATAAGATAGGATAAACATTTGGCGAGTTGTAAACATCCTCGGCCATCGGCTGTTGTCCAACAGACACTTCGAACATGCCCATATCATTTCCTGGCATTACCAATTTATCTTCAATGGATATAATTTCAGAAAAAGCCGAACTACTTAGTTTTGTACATTCACCTTTTATCATTGGTCTTACCAATTCTTCAACATTAAAATCTCGTTTCAAGTAGAAATCTAGACCCATGAATCGGTGTCTGGTAAATGATATTTTCTCGTGTGTTCCATGCAGAACTTTGTTTATTCTTTCGCGAAAGGCTTCCAGTAACTCCGATGGGGACTTTTTGTATTCCACAAAAAGTACGGAATTTATGAGGCATCTGTATTCACGATTACAGAAACTATCAATACCCGGCATAATGTAGCGATACTTCTTATCATATTTCATATATAAAATTAAACTAATCCAGTATGTATATATGCGGAGTAATAATACGAACGGGATTGCAATGGTAAGAGCAGCGAGTGTCATTAGCACGCTTATCAATACGAGCGGCTTGTCTTGGTTCTTCGATAATTTAAAACCATTTTTCAATTTGTGCTGAAACAATAATAGTTAAATAAACTATAGTGCCCTAACAATAGCTTTGCATTTAAACTTCAGTGTAAAATAGAAAATAACGAGGAAATATAATATTTTATCAAATATGAAGAAGAGATTTAAACTTTCTTATTACATATAGTTTATGATTTAATATCAACCCAAATAATCAATTAAAAGCTATCGCGCGAAAGATAAGTTGTGGAAATTTTGTTACCCTGTTGAACAGAAGTGTGAATAGACATTAACCAAATCGAATGAGAACGTGCAAATTATATATATTATAATTATAAATAATTTTCTAAAATAATAGTTTTAGATTAATTATGAGATTTTTTTTGGTTTTACGGTATATTTTTTAAGAATATACATAATTATACAAATCAATAAAGAGTAAGGAAATATTGGAGTTACGGAAAGTCAGATGATTAATTAAAATATCTTTTTACTTGACGAGGATTTCGCTATATATTAATAACGGGAGTCATTATTTGGTTTTTGAGGATTATCTGCATGAAACAGGGACACATTCAATAAAACATACTTTACCTTAATAAGAGCATATGTAAAAATAGGCAATTTTATGAAATCCATTATCTGAAACATACTATAAATATATTGTTACTAAACATTATTTTTCCTTATAATACCTAATTGGAATTAAAAATATATAGAAATGGCTATTATGTAATAATATAATTGAGTCATGTATCAAATTATTAGTCCAAATTATTGGTTTTACAATTGCATTTTAAAATTCCTACTTTAAGTAACATTCTTTTCTGATATGCTATTATGATTTCTATATTTAATATTGTTTTATATATTTCAACTATTTTGTGTCATGACAATTTATACAATTATATTTGATATTTCGTATGATGTAAGGTCTACCAGATTTTAAACAATAAAAACGTCAATGGATAAGTCTTAAGAGATTTTCTTCCTAATTGCCATTGATGACAATTAAATAAGAAGTAGTAAATTATTTCTAAGATTCTAATCTTGATTCCTGTAATCACAAAACTTTATAAATTTTATTATTTTTTGAAGTAGGCAGTAGACAGATAAGTAAACTGTAGAATGACTATTGATAGCAGTTTTTTTTCTTCTGGGATATAGTATTTATATTAGGGCAGAAATATATATTCGTATTTAATTATTAGTATTGTATTGTGTTTATATTTTTTGTAAAAACAACAAAAAAACGTAACTGGATCTTTGTGTTCATGAAGTGGTACACAATATTAATTTGGATGCATTTTAATAAAATAGATAAATATTAAAGGAATTGATGATAGAGGAACAAATGATTATATTTTAATTAATTTAGTTGAAAATAGAGTCCAACATATAAGTATGTAGATATTTCACATACTTTATAATCCATTGCGTTACACGTACGACCTTGAAAATCTTTCTTTCGACATGTTTTAATAATGCAAGTAGGGTATGCACAAAAATGTGGTAACTGAATTTACCAATGAATTAATTAAGAACACTATATGTTATTATTTTTAATTCACATGTACATTAAAAATTAATGTAAGAGGAAAAGTTAGGGTAATTAGTAATTCGTTGAAAGTCGATTTGAAAGTCAATGTAACTGCATACAATATCAGTAATTTAGAATATATGTTAATTGTATGAAATTAAAATTACCTTTTCTTGTATTTCCACAAGTAAATAACAAATTATGTAGCACCGAGCGTAGCTGATATCTTTTAATTGAAAATACGAAAGACAAATATTTGTTATTGCATGGCCACGGGACGCGAACAGACTGTCGTATTAATTCATTGTTCGATACTTTGTTTCGGCAGTGGTTTCACAATAATTTAATACCGATTTCGGGATACCTTGGTCGAATTTGTCGATCGCCTTCTGTATATATATATATATATATATGTGGGGCAGGTTTTCCTTCAGACAAAATAAAGTACACAATTTACTTGCGTCATGAAATGCCTTGATCTTTTATACTGGTATTAGCAATATTATATGCAGTTGTTGTATAACATAAATATATATTAAAAAAAAAGCATCATCCATAAACATTATATAAATAAATCGAAATATTGCATTTATTTAATCACTGCAGACGACGTACATTCCTTGCAACTTATAATATCTTCCTGAAAGTTGGTGATTAGTGACAATAGAAACTGGTCAGCTCAAGAGGTCAAAGACAACTTCTTGGCCCCAAAGAATATGTCAAATCGCTTTACACAATATTACCGAAAATTCAAAAGTGCTTTGAATGAAATTAAAATGGTTTTCTAAAACATAGTAATTACAAGAAACATATTTTAAAAATAATTCTTTCTTTTAATTGTATAAATATAGACAGAGTGGTTGAAAATATAATATGGTGGTGTAGGTTTTTTTTAATGTTTATTATTGGATAAAACAAAATAAGTAATTTCAAATATATTAATCAATTAAAAACGTTTAAAATTAAATTATATACGATTTTGTTTCATACTCTTTAACCTTGCTATAGAAACATAAATAAGGTAAAAAAGCAAATACCAGTTTTTGGGACCGTGACTTTTTTAAAACTGCTAAAATGAGAAACAGGAGCAAATTTGGAAACTAAATTAATTGTCGTGAAGATTATTATAAAACAGATTTAAAATGGGATAACACATTCATATTATTTTAATAATAATACAATATTGATGTGAATAATAATATAATATAATTTATTAACCAGTGAAAACAACATATTCTAAATGTAAATGATAATTACTAAAATAAGGTAATTCAAAATAAATAAAAAATACCGTCTTAATTTAATCTCTTAAAACTTCTATCCAAATATATCAAAACCTCTACTCCACGTGCTAATCCTGGTACAACAAGTAACGTTTAAAAATAAATCCTTTCAAAACAAAACTATTAGACATCTTCTCTTCATATTACTTTTTTAACCTACATGTATCTGTCGCCTACCGCGAAATACCTAGAAATCCTGCTAGATCCAAAACCCAACTTTAGTTCTTATTCAAATCAGCTACTTCCGATCCTAATATTCCGTAATT
>JAFMTC010003424.1:9772-36794 GCA_018845635.1 Nicrophorus orbicollis | reverse complement strand
GTCGTTTCCTACCCCACTGCAAATATAATTATAATTAACTAATAATATTGTAAATACATATAAAAATAAATCATATATGACACAAAATAGTTTTGTGTTCATAAATAATTTATTATCAATAATATATGAATTATTAAATCTTTAATTAAAAATGTATCAACAACTTATCAACGTTATTGACAAATACCTGAAGTAACTATATCTCAATTTATGCTACTAAATTTTCATCTTCCAATCGAAATATATATTTTTTCAGTCCTTATCAGCCTCATTCAGCAAATCACCACGTCGTTGCAGACATTTGTTTGGACCGTTGCCCATTGACAACGAATCCCTTAAAGACTATTAGTGTTGAATGTTGTATCTGGGATGGAACACACGATCTCAGGTTTGTAGACTGGCATACGGCTAGGAGTCGCATTATTTAACTTTAACAATTCTACATACTATATAGTATGTTTATATGTAAACTATCATTATTATAAAATTAGAAATTATGTTTAGCAAGTTAAACTAATTTAATAATTATAATATATTCTTATTTTCCACCGGCTCCAGTTTTCTACTGTTCTGATATATTTACTGAAAATGATATTTCGAAGATGTAACTCTATTACACTATTCTGAGATCTTAGTTAAAATGTTGTAAGTAGATTATTATAATTGACTTTGTGTTTGATTATTATAATCAAACATAAGCGATATTAATTATATAAAATACTAATATTCACAAACAATACTTATGAGAGCTTACTTATCCTTATACAATACACATGAAATAATTTAATTTTAACTCCACTTTCATCTTATTGCACTAAATATTATCAGGTAAACAATATCAACTTTATCACAATTCAAATATGTTTTACAATATTTAACAACTCAGACTAACATAAAACGTATGTAGATTGAATGAAGCATAATTTTATTTTATTATATTTTTAAGATGGTATTATTATTTCTGGATATGTTTTCAACATTGTAATGAAGTAATTTTTCTATTTAATTTCACATTTTTCAAGTTCAATTACATATGTAATTTATTATTTCAACAAACAGGTAGACGACTGATTCATATCTTCTATAATTTATTTTATATACTGTTCATTGGTAAAGTTTTAATCATTTTATAATAACTCTACAAAGTAGGTAACGTTATATATTTCGATTAAAATCCAATAAATGCAATTAATTAATATACTTATTTTATAATAATCTTCAAATTATAATAATATAGATAGTTGCATTCCCAGTTTTGTACATTAACTCAACTAAGTTAACTAAATGAACAACTAAGTGAAATTATTTATATTATCGCTAGTGTCTAGAAATTTACCAATAAATTTATGTATGATGATTTTTACATATATCAGGAGGGGTTTCAAAGATAAATAATTATCCCTCACTTCTTTTCGTAAATTCAAACTTGTGTTGTGAGGAGTTGACATAACTGTCGTGCAAAAGAGAGTGAGATTTACCTGCAGATGCAGTGAGCTGCGGTCAGAACATGTCTGTTGGTAATTAATGAACCTCCGCAGAAGTGACCTCCTCTCCTGGTGATCGAGACCAACCAAGGGAATTCCCCTGGAAGAGCATCACCGCCACCTACGATTTTCGCCTGCTTCCTCGAAGCCCTCCCGCAGTCGATGTCGGCGACTTAAAGATTATTGATTCACCAAAAATGAACTTTGATCGTTTCAAATCGCAACTGGTACTTACAGTTGTTGAATGCGTTTGCCGTCACCGCGGCAACAAAAAGAATGAAAACAACCCGGCGAATCATTGTGTGTGTGTGTGTGTGCGCTCTTGTTATCGTCACTGTTGATGCAAGTAATTTTTGGAATGATGACTGTGATGTGAGTGCATTTGGTTTTTATACAAGCTGAGTGTAGTCGAAGTGGGAAGTATTTTTCAAGGGTAGATAAGTCCTGTGGCGGTTGGCGGCGGCGATGGTGACGACTCCTCTATCCATCCATTTGTATTCAAACTCTGATTGTCGGAGATGACCTTGGCCGTAGGCTGCGGCTAAGGTCTCCTCGGCTTGATGGATTTCCATTGCGTTTTCCTCGGCTTTTGGATGAACAACGCCTGTACCGGTCCGTCCTTTGATGACAATGGATAGATTACATTTGAACTTGATGCCACGGGCATTCAATGCGATGCATTTCTCTTGTGCGTGGACGTATGTATATGTATGCATGAATTAATGAACTTGAACATGGGCACATGGACATGGACGTTCAGTTTTTTTGTTTGTATGTATGTGTGTGTGTGTTTAGGAAACGATGGTGATTTGCATTCGTTCCATTGGCCGACAGTTTGTTGAACTTTTCTATTACCGAATCCGAACCCATGGCCATCGTGCAGCAGTTGCAACCGATGTTTGGCCGACACATTAACACACTATACGTGACCAAAACATTTTCTTTCCTCGATGCCCCATAACGACAACAAGTACAGCTTTCCGATTACGCAAACGATACACTTACTGCCTGTTGCCTAAGTCGGAGAGCTCAAGATTCAGAACCGACATCTCGACAGAATCATGACCTTTGAAAATCCAAACGAAAAACCCTATCAGGAATTGAATCTATGCTATATGCATATGTGTGTGTGTTCCTTTTTTTGTATCATCATGAATTCATTGGAAGGATTTTTGCAATGTCGCATCTACATACTATATACATATAATTTCGCCTTCTCAACGCAAGGCCGCGATAGTAATGAATTCTGGTATTGTTATCGGAACACAATTAATATATGAATTCATTATTATGTAATTGTATTAATTTTCTCGCTCGCGATTCACCACGTCGATACATTATTTATCTGGTTCTAAATTTTTAATTTATTAATATTTATTTCTTTTTCGGGTATCGTCGCGGCAATGACTCCATTTTATATGTGGGTTAAATCTTCACTGATTTAGTAATTGCACAGAAATTACGTAATGCGCAATGTTTAATTATTATTAATTATGGTATAATTACATGAACATATTTACATTAAACGAAATAATGCTTATATTTACTTTACAATTTATATCAATTTTGTTTTTGAGGTCGTTGGGTCTAAGTTAAAGGAAAATAGAAGAATTCAAAAATTCTTCAAATTTCTAATAATAAACATGTATTAAAACAATAATGACAATCTTAAAGTAATAAAAAAAACTCTTACTTCCGCCCCTATATTTCATGTTCTATATATTTTGATATAAATATTAATTATTATATATTATTGTTTTCTTTTGCTAAATAAAGTATGTGTATTAACAGTTGTATAAAACCTACAACCTTCAGATCCCTTCTAGTTTATTCATCAAGTAATCCCAATGGCTAATAAGACATCGTTTATTTTTATGAAACTCGTAAACCAAGCTGAAAAATTAATAATTTATTTTCTGAGAATTATTATAAAATCTTGAAATAAAGACAATAACTGTAAGTAATAAGCCGTTTGGCTTATATATATTATAATAAAATAATGGTAATCAACGAAATAACCCAATGCAGAACCCTCCCAAGATATTTACCATATTTACCCTATTACATTGCCATCTGGTTTTTTTTTTGCATTAATGTTTTTATTAGGAAGGAAGGAGTGTAGTCAATAAAAGGTAACAGTTGTTTTTTACGTTTTTTATCACTATTGTTGCATAAATATATTTTTTGACAATACTTTTTAATTCTTGTGAAAAATCATAAAATGTTAATTGATTCCATCCGAGAAAATTATAAATATCTGATGACAGGAAGACCAATCGTCTATATAGTCTTTTGCAGCAATAACATTTTATATTTTTCCTTTGTTTATCTTCAGCTTATTACTTATTTACATTTAGTTTTTGTAGTTGTAGCAATAAATGTTATTATTACAAATATCAGAGAATAGTGAACATTTATTTTTATGAAGATAGGAAAATGTTAAAATACATTACAAAATCGAAAGAATGATCCTCCAAACAAAATTGATCGTTTATACAAGCCGTATAATCTTTCTTTATTATAAAAAGTATAAAAGAAAATTAAAAAACAAACTTGAGATTAGCTTGAGATTATTTATATAAGAGTTGTTTAATCTTGTAGACAATATTTCGTAAAGTATTGTATAGAATATATACGATATATTATTGCTATTTTATAATATTGATTGTAAAAAAGTTATGAATTTTCCATTTTATTATTATATAATATTTGATTATACTTGATGTAGATTATGAAATATGAACAATTTTACACAAAAAAAAATGAATAATTACAGTAAAATTATGCTATTTCCATATCATTTGAGAAAAAAATCTTGATGGCTTTATAATAAACGTATGACTGAAGAAGTAACCTATTTTTTTTGTAAATTATAAAATAATTGTTGAATAATAATAGTATTAATATTGATACATATTATATCGAACATTTTAAGTGGAAAACTGTTTCATCAGCTCAGACTGAAAATCTGTAATGAAAAAAGGAAATAATATAATAAACATAGACGAATCCATAATGTGCATAAGCTTTTTGGTTGGAAAACTATAACATTTTTATAAATACAAATTGTAAACTAATTTTAATTCGGTAATTTCAAAGAAATTAATATTTTTTATAAAAATTATTGAATACGTTTCAGACTGCAAGGTACATCTGCAACTATTGATAAAGTGAACAAATTTGGACAATTGCAATGAGTAGTAATATTGAAAATGAAGGTCTATAAATCAAATTGAGTGCATGTCGTCTTCACAGTTATAAAATATTCCTAATAAAGTTAAATATGATATATGGATCTACAAAGTACCTGAGACTACTGTTTATTACAGTAGTTATTAAAAAATAAGCCCCTGATATATAAGGAAATTTTAAATCTAATATGGATATATAGAATACAGCTATGGGGAAGCACAAGCAAGTCTAACTTAGATATTATACAAAGAATCTAGTCGAAAAACTTAAGTCGAATCTTAGGAGCTCCATTGTATATTATCAACAAAAAAATTCACGCGGATCTTAAAACAGAAATAGTGGAGGAAACTAAAAGTTCGAAAATAAAATTTATATAAATTGTAAATAAATGTTATTTCTAGATTTTTGTATAAAAAAGTATATCCTCGACAAAGTTTGAAGATTATTTAAAAAATAATATTTAAAATGAGTGTAAATAGTTTTATTCTAGTAGTCGTTGTAGTTTTTTATGGTCTCTATGTAATACATACATTATACCAAAGTATGCTGAGATTAGGAATTCTGCGTAGGTCCAAAATTGGTCGGTCAAGATTTATGTCAGCGGAGTCGACTAGAAAGAGCAACGACGCGAGAGAAGTCCTCGAACATGCTCAAGATGGTACTTGAAAAGCTGAGCCGCATTGCATTTTGCCAAGGTTCCGAATTGCAGAAAATAAATGATGCAAGTCGCGAGTGCGCTTCATTCAGCAAATAACTACCTCTTTGGGGCTGACCGAACTGCGAGCGCTCAATCCAAATTGCAAGAGTGCGACAGTGAGCGCCAAGAGCACGAAAACAACGAGCTATGCAACTTCGATATACGTTAATGACCCGATTTTAATTGAACTATGCAAATTGACCGTTTTCTGAGTCCATTCAAAGTAGGTCTTTGTCTATTTCTCTGGGCCATGAACTGCGTAGTTCACGATTCAATTAATTCCACTAAGAATTCACCTATTATTGTTTTACTTTGCTCTTTTCTTCTATTTAATGTACTGTTTAAAAAGATGGCATTCCCATGAACGAAAATGCTTATACAAATACACATGAATTACTTCAAGATGTATATACTGCATGAGAAATAGATTAACAGACAGAAGATTAAGTACTTGGTTATGTTGTTAATCATTCTTAAGAATAGACTATATTTGAAAAATCTAAATATCAATTTTTCTTGAGACGACCTCAATGTGTCAAAATCATCATCTGCTCATGTAATTGGCAAACCAAAGTCAAATAATTAACATTTAATTTGAAAAAAAAAATGAAAAAAAATGCTTTTGCTGCAAAGGGCTACAGATCAAAGATCTTTTTGCCCGTAGATTTAATATATTCTTGTCATATTTAGATAAATGATACTAAATATGAAAATCACAATCTATACCAAATAAAGTAAAACAAAATTTCACATGACAATGCTGCATAGAAATAAAACTAAGTATTATTAATCTCTTGTATCAATTTGGTCATTTTTCGAACTTTTGTGTACCTTTTTATATATGATTTTTTTTCCAAAATATCAATACACTCACTATCTCTCAAATTGGGTGGCCCAAATCAGTCACTGATTTGAATCTGGCTACCCAAAAAAAATATTTAAGTTTATTGCAACTACTTCAACTTCATATTGAATTATATTTCAAAATAATTAAATAAATAATGCTGAATAAATTAAGCATTGCTGAGTCTGAATTTAGCTTTCCAAAGGCGAAAATAATATATATGATTCCAAATAACAAAAGGAATATTATACTATCTCGATTTTTCATAGAAAACAAGTTATGTTATTATATACTATTTTTTCTTTTACTATTATTATAAAGTATTAATATTTGCATAAGAATAAGTTCCTTGTAACTAAAGACTTCATTTACTACTTTTTTTATTTATTTGGGTCCTCAATTCCATATATATGCCAGCGACGCTGATGTTATAATTAAATATATAAACTTTTAAGTAAATAAAGTGGAACCTCAGTATACGACGTTCATTCGTTCCTGATGTTTAAACTTACTTATACGGAATTGAACGTACATCAAACCAATTTTTCCCATATGAAGTAATATAAAAAGGATTAATCCGGTCTCATGTAAAAATAAACTCCTCTTGATATAATATATTAATGGGGTTCTAAAATAATAGATTGTTAAAGTTATTATATTGTTTTATATTTTTTAAATCAATATAAAATAAAACTCTCTATAACATTAAAATATAAAAACAATAAAATCTATTCTATTAAAGAATGGGATTCTTCTGGATTTTTACTTTTCCATCTTCTGGTGCTTTTCAACAACTTTTACTAAAAAACTCTCCAATTAACTTTGTATCTATATTCTCCTCAGGATGTCTCTAGAGTATAAAATTATTTAATTTTACATTATAATAACATTATAACAGGGAAAAATCTGAATTTCATGAAAAGTACCGTTTAAGAAAAGCAATCATAACAATTATCAAGCCTAGAGTTAACTCTTGGCAGAGTAGTTAAACGTCCCTGCATCACAATAATCTGGCACGAAATAATCCTGCTTCGAATCCCACCGCTGACCGATTTTTCCGGTCAGCAAAAAAAGGTAGTGAAGTATCAGGACGGAAGTTCAGAAGTGTTGTAATGACTCGTCTTCTTCGTCGAAGCAAAAGTAGAGAAATGGTTTGCTGATTTTTAATACGGTCGTACAAACCCAAATGTTGCTGCACGTTCTGGTCGCCCAAATTTGGCAATTATTTCAGAAATAAAAAAAGTTTTGTGAAATTACTTGAAGTTACTTGAAACACCTTACATCCTGAAGATGTGTCCTATTTTGAGTGCAGAGGCCAATCGTCTACAGTAAATGCTTAGAAAAGTTAGAGGATCGTTGGAATGAATCTATCATTCTTGAATATAATTAAGTCGTATATCGATATAAATTTGTTTCTGAATTGGACGTTTTCTAAAGCTTACGTATGTCGAGGTACCACTGTAATTAAAATTAGGCGTAAAGACTGCGTTGAATAAGCCTTTTGTAATAGATGTAGCCGTTATTTTTTTGTTTTATTTGATAAATATATCTTGTTATTTTTTTCCTGTCTGTTTGGATTACGAGGTAGGAAATTTGTTTAATGTTTGGGATTTTGGAGCCCCAAAGAGAAATGGGGAGGGGTGGTTGCGGAGGCCGGAATTGTAGGTGTTGGAATAATACATTAGACGATGGAATTGCTATAAGGCGAAAAGATCATGCGACATTGGAATTCCTTCCTCGCGGATTTGGTCTTCAGTTCCAAAAGTTGGCTAGAGCAATCTTCAAACAACTGTTCTCGAATTATGGCTGGTCCTCAAAATAAACATGATCAAAGATATTGGGTATTCCTGTGGTGCAGTCCACGTCGAGCCTAAGTTCATGTAATCCATATCGAATCAGATTTCTTGATTTTAAGAAAAATATTCGCTTTTATGTGAACACGTTCACCCTTCCGGCCTCTTCGTTAATAATCCCTTTATCTTGAGAGAATCAAATTATTTGCTTAAAGACCCATGAATTTCATTGTTTTGTAGTGCTTTCCTTCCTCTGGACATCCCATCAACCGAACCTGTAACCTGTGATTTCTCCTCATTAACGTGCTGCCCTTGGATGTTGGGTATGTCGTTTCATAATATTTGATTATCTTGCGCTTCCAGAACACTGCGCAACATAATATTGAATATAGTTCGTGACATGGCTATTCAGTGCAACTTTAAGAAACACAATTCACTTCCATTAACTTCATATTTAAAATATTTCAGGATTTAAAAAAATGCACAATATAAAACCTGAAAAACAAACTAAAAAAAACGTAAAACTCATGATTTCTTCGGTACTTTTCAAATACCATTATTTTAAAAATAACATATTGCAAACTAATATGCTCTATTCTCGGTAACATTAAAAAGCAAAATATATATATATATGTATAAACTAAAAACAAACGGAATAATCTTTAGCAAAAATGATAAAATAAAACATGTAAACAATTTATTCTTTCCTACAAAGAAGAATCACGTATAATTGAAGCATCGAAGTCAAGTAACCTTTCTTTAGTATAGACCAGGCATGAGCAACATTGAATTTATTTTATCGACTTTCTCCCATCATTATATTGTTATAAAATTACTTATAATAAAATTATTATTTTGCATTAAAATTTGTATATGAAATCTTTACATTTTTTAAAATTTTATATTTTTTTATTTTAATGTTTATTATAAATTAAGTTTTGTAAATTATTAATAAGTTTTACTTTATGTGCGGCCCGCCATTTTTTTTTAAATGTAAATTGGCCCGTTGATTAAAAAGGTTGCTCATCCCTAGTATACATCGTTTTGGCAATAATTATTTCAATAGTCTATGGGATATAATAAGTTGCTCACCCCTGCTCAAGAGCAGATATCGACAGATATCACATATCTTCCACAATTGGCAGTTTTCATACGTTTTGTTTGACCTGACTTTGTTGTTAAAGAAGAATTATTAGATTTAGTAGCACTTCAAGAGTCAACCCGCGGTGTCGATGTTAAAAATGCATTAGATTCCATAATGAAAACGTTTGATGTGCCTCTTAATATAGTAGAAAAAACGGTCTTATTGGGTTTTTAAGACATGATCTGAAATTCCACAATTCCTACAGATTCACTGCAAAATTCATCGAAAACATCTTGTTCAAATCGCAAAAAATCATCGACAATTCAAAAATTTCCTTGAAGAATTATAGATTCCAAATGACATTCATTTATTTTGCCTTATTAGATGGTTATCTAGCTATAACGAGTTAATACGTTATAGCTAGATAACTTTTCTAAAGGAAAAGAAAATAACCTATTCAGTATTGGACGATGACGAGTGGTTGCAAGGCTTAATGTTTTTGACTGATCTCATGGAAGATTTGCAAACACTGAATTTATAATTGCAGGAGAAAGATAAAATAATATCTGACCTCTCACAGAGTATATTTAGTTTTCATACTAAACTTTTTCAAAAGTACAGTAAAAATAAAACATTTTGTCATTTTCCTAGAATTAAAACAATTTGTTCCAATATTGAACAAGAAAAACTCAACGGGTTTATTAAAAACAGAAAGAATATTGAGGGAATTGCAAAATGGATTTCAATTTTAGATCGTCTCTTGATTTTTTTCTGAACCATTTAAAATTAGCATAATTCAAAGTGTGTTTTCCATTTCCAATATAATTATGATCCAAAAAGCATCAAGAGAATTTTAATATAGATGCAAGAAGATCGAGCTCTACAAATAAAATATAAGTCGACGTCGATTACTGAATTTTGGAAATGTGTACCAGAATCGAAGTAACCTGAAATAAAAAAAGGCTTCTCGTCGAATTATTTCAATATTCGGAACAACGTACTTATGTGAATCATTTTATTCCACTTTAAAATTCGTGAAATCCAAACACCGATCAATATTAACATAGCAGCATCTCAAAAAAATACTGAGGATTATTCAACCAATTTTAAAGTATTACCAAGTAAAATAAATGTGTTTAATTTTAAATATTTAAATTCAATACACATATTTTGTACTTTTATTTATGTTTTCAATAAACATAATTTCTGTAAAAAAAAATACCTTTTGTATATGTATTTAATTGCGGCTCGCGAAAAACTTTTATCCCTTTGGTCAGCCTTTTTGTTATTGTAATTATTCTTATTTTGTTTATTTAGAATTTAGCATATTTACTTGTATTTGAATTACTTTATTTTAGTTGTTATTATTTACATTTTAAATAAAATGTTGTCTTTACCGGTCAAAAACAATTATATTTTATAATTATATTAAAGTTTTAAATAAAATCTTATTAATATTTTTATTATGTTCTATATTTTTATTTTTCAACCACAGCCAATAATTAATTTATTGTTGATTTAATTAATTTCAGTTTGGAAGAATCATTATCAAATCTTATAAAACCCATATTGAATGTTTGTATGCACATCTTGAAATATATGACACAGGTGAATGAATTAAGAGAAAAACAATAATTACCACAATCAATTCGATTTTCAAATTCCCATGATATTTTGCCATAATCTATATCTAATTAACCGAAGTTTGAGTTAGTTGTATTTGTTATATATAATATATATAACAAATTAATAATAATAGTTTAAGATACGTTATATAAAAATATAACGCTCTATATCTAGATTAACGAAATAACTTCATCAAGCGAAACTTAATTTTCTGAGTTGTTGTTATATGTAAGAATGAAAGTACATAAAGAAAACGAAAGTTCTCCTGAAGAAGCATTCAACTTATTAACAAAGTTACATCATAATTTAATTGTCTATAAGTAATTGTTGTGCTTAACGTTGAACGTTTCCAATCTTATTCAAATACCTTTTTAAATCTTTAGTTTAGTTTTTTTTTCAGGAAACTACTTATTCGCTTTTGCCTTCGTTTAAAAAAAAGATCATTACACTATAATTAGGAGTTAAGAAATAACATGAATTAAAATACAATACAATCTTTATTTTGAAATAATAAAAGGATAATACAATAATACAAGTAATGTTGGACAATAATTGTTGGATACACATTTATATATTATATAATGTATATAATATATAACAATTTTATAACAATATATAGAAAACAGATATAATTTTACATTTTTTCCTATATTTGAATTTCTAAGGAAGAAAAATCTGTAAAAAATAACGCTACTAATAAATACATAATTACTGTAATGTTAAAATTTCACAAACAATTATAAGTAATTTTTTTATTTATTTTTTTAGATTTAAATTTCATACTTAATTTGAAGTTTCAATACATATCATCATTATTCGTTTATGTGATTGCTGCAAAAAATTATTATAAATATTGTATTTTTTGTTCTGAGGAGAGGAAAACATTCAAAAGGGACCACGATGGAATCGTGATACTATGGGATTCTTACCCACTAAAAACCTCTCCTCAAATTTGACATTTTTATAATACATTGTTTATTTACATTAACATATAATTTAGACCTGCGGGACTTCTTCATTAGTACTTTCTTCTACTTTATGCTTTTATTCTCCTTAACGCTTTAAGTATGTACATATTAACAGTGGCAAAATATAACCTCTATTTATTTATAAGCTCTAGTTATCTGTGGTAATCTCCACTAATTCTCCATACTTTCTCTTCTTCGGTATACACTTTATGTTACCTCCGGAACTATCACTCTTACCTTTGCCACTGTTATCACTGTTTCCTTTTCTACTATCATCTTCAATACATGTCTCATTCCTTTTGGGCATTTCTATAATTTCACAACTCATATTACATACTCCTCTATAATTTTCTTTATCATCTTCTAATTCGATGTATTTTCTCTTCTTCGGTATACACTTTATGTTACTTCCAGGACTATCAGTCTTTCCTTTTCCTCTGTCATCCCTGTTTCCTTTTTTACTATCATCTTCAATACATGTCTCATTCCTTTTAGGCATTTTTACAATTTCACAACTCCAATTACATCCTCTACTATCTTCTTTGTCATCCTCTAATTCAATGTATTTTCTCTTCTTCGGTATATTCTTTATGTTACTTCCAAGACTCTTGCCTTTTATCCCTTCATTACTGTTTCCTATTCCACTATCAGCTTTTTTGAATATCTCAGACTCGCGCTTCTCGAATTGGTTTCTAATAGTCTCACTGGATCCTGCTGCTGTGTCTAAATTTGTAGTGGATCTATTTGATCCCTTTTCCATTTTCTTCGATCGTTTTTTGAGTAATTTGTTTTCGTCGGCGCATTTTGCAGTAATAAGTTTCCTGACGATACTCGGGGTCACCTTAGATTTATAACACATGAGTTGCGTAATGTCTGCTACCTTCTTCGGATTCAACTGTTTCTTAGCTATCTTATTACTATCATTTTTAAATGCATTGCTGCATTTGCCGGTTAAGCAATGTGTAGCTATTATCTCTCTGGGAAATACTCCAACAAGCAATGCTCTAAGCGCAGCCGATGCCTTATTAACATCCCAATCAATGTTGTCGTATATTACCTTATTGATTTCGGTATTATTTAATCCGAAAATTACTACTGCTTTATTGTTTTTTGTTACAAACTGCAATTTCAATTTTGCATAATATTCCATCTCTTTATCATCCACTAATTCTTTGTTTTTTCTCTTTTTCGGTTTAGACTTTGCGTTTCTACGAGAACTCTTACTCTTGCCTTTTATCCCATCATCACTGATTTCTATACCACTATCATTTTTGTTTCCGATAGTCTCACTGGATCCTGCTGCTATGTCTGAATTTGTTCTGGATCTATTTGATCCCTTTCCCATTTTCTTCAATCGTATTTTAAGTAATTTGTTTTCGTCGGTGCATTTTGAACTAATAAATTTCCTGACGATATTCGGGGTCACCTCAGATTTAATACACACCAATTGAGTAATGTCTGCTACCTTCTTCGAATCCAACGGTTTCTTAGCTTTCTTATTGGGATCGTTTTTAAACGCATTGCTGGGTTTTCCGGTTAAGCAATGTGTTGCTAATATTTCTCTGGAAAATACTCCAACCAGCATTGCTTTTACCGCAGACGATGCTTTATTCTTATCCCAATTAATGTTGTCGTATATTTGCTTATCGATTTTAGTATTATTTAATCCGAAAATTACTACTGCCTTATTGTTTTTTGTTACAAACTGCAATTCCAATTCTGTAGAAGATCCCTTCTTTTGTAAAGCTTTATTAATAAGTTTAGGGTTTCTTTTTTTGTTCATACATTTTTGTTTATCCTTCGATTCTTTCAACACATTTGATCCTATAAAATTAAATGTTAGTTAATTGTTGAAAATGTTTTAAATAAATGAAACTACTTACCATGTGCTTTCCCGTTGATTGAAGCCATTATTATTTTATTTTCAACTATAGTTCAATAATGAAATGTCAATGAAGCCCTTAAGATTTTGTACGAAACTATAGGACAAAAAGAGATGTCAATCAACTACTTTATAAGAGTTATCTTTAGATATCTACTAAGTCGCAACGACAGTACGACTATGTCCAAATACTATGAATATCTAAAGGCTCTTAAGAATGAAGGGCAGCAATACCCCGCATATCTATATATTGAGGGAATGTAGTGTGGCGTATGAAGTAAGATTAACACGCAGGGTGGGAAATTTCAAATACCCAATGAATAAGCTTTTTTTAAAGTAAAAATATCACTAACCTGAAACACGCTCATTTCAAAGGTGGTGTGTTGTCATTATGGGTATACATACTTGGCAATAAATAAAATCGAAATCATATTGGGTTCTGCTTAGCATCGTGCACTATTGTTTAGTAGCTGTGAATAAATATAATTTAGTGTTAGCAATGGAAAATACTAGTTATCTTGATAGTGTAGAAGTGGATATAGATATACAAGATGAGGATATGCTTCTGGAAGAGGAGGTTCCTTTAAACATAGACAAACCAGTGACGACAGATGAACATATAATGGCTATCAAGGACAGAACGAGATGAAAAAGTTGAATGAGCTGCAGAACGAGGTTGAGAAACAGTTCAATTTGACTGCAGCAGTGTTTACGTGGGTAACGTAGACTACGGGACTACCTTGGCTATGCTGGGGGCGCACTTCAACGGCTGCGGAGCCGTCGACAGGACACCATACCAGTAAACAAATTTACCGAGAATCCAAGCGATTGAATCGTCGTCGGCGGTGGATTTGGCCATGAAGATGGACGAACAGACCTGGGTTCTCGAGAAACAACCGTCCACCCAGAAGAAGTAGCACTGGGCACAGGGGCAGAGAATCTCGCAAACGCACCAAGTGTTTCACGTGGATGAAACATTGGCACCGTGCCTGTAGAGGGCCCAACCGTTTCAGTCCCTATTAAAGATTTTCAGATCATCAAACTGCTGCAATACAATGACTGAGACTAATCAGTTTCAAACTGATGTAATAAGTAATACAAATGTTAATACATATGGAATAAATAATATTAATAATATAGTAATTGTTACTACCTTATTTGAACATACAAATCTCACATTTACCAAACATCTTGTTATATTAACAAGTCACAGGCATTAATTTATCTTGCTCTATCTTAAACATTTCAAACACACACACATCAGTGACTTAAAAGCGAAAAGTTGGTTTCCTAGTATTCAGTTTTTTTTTTAATTGATAAAGAAGTATTAAAAACGATTAAAGTCTTATTTTCTGAAGTTTGTGAACGGTCGTTTACAAGATTACGTTTTTACTTAGGAGAAATTATTTTTTCTTCAACACATGAGGTATATTTTATTCTTTCTAAGCCAACTTCTATTAGCCGTGATAGAAATATTTATTTCGCGGATCACACTATAAAATTAATCATACATTTTTTTTATTATTTATTTATAAGCAATTTATCTACAGAATACAAAAAGTAGACATTAAGCTCCAGAGATTAAGCTTAACAGAAATGGAAAAATAAATAATAAATATATGAATATTGGAGATTGGCCCATTCATCAAATTCCACTAATAACTAAAATGAGAATTATTAAGGAAATGATCAACAAAACAAAAAAAGCTATCATATTCGTATATAACATGCATGCAATTTTCATAAAGTCGATGGTGATATTTTATACAGGACTTTGCTATCTCTTCCCTGACAGTTCCGACTTTTGTGTATTGGTAGATATAGTCGTTTGTAGAGAACCATGGGGCAGTTGTAATAGATCTAATCGTTTTCGATTGAAACCTCTGTATAATGTCAATTGTTGTATTGCAGGCGGATCCCAAAACCTGGATTCCATAAGTCCAAATGGGTTTGATAACAGCTTTATACAGAAGCAGTTTGTTGTCAATAGAGGTGGACGAATCGTATCTGAATATGTGTCGGAGGTGCTCTCAACAAAAGAGGAAGATGAGCGGAGAATACAAAGAGCCAACTAAGACAGTGGCAGTGGAGGCCAGCACTGATGCAAAGAATGGAACTGCCAGTGAGTGAGCAAAGACAATCAACATTGCAGCGGAGTGCAAAGATACTGGACCTGGATGTTGAGGAAGAAGGGGAGAGGTTTTAGTGGGTAAGAATCCCACAGTACCACGACTCCACGTGTGGTCCCTATGTAAGGTTTCCTCTCCCCTACAACAAAAAAAAAAGAGGTGGACGAATGTCTGCATTAGATAATGCAACCTTTTTACTATCAAGCCCAGCTGTTTCCTTTTAGTTGTTATGTGTTTTTTCCACGTAAGACGTCTATCCAGATTTATTCCCAAGTATTTGGCATTATCTGATTTTGGCAGGATACAGCCATTCAGTGTCATAGGAGAGCAAGGTTGTCGACTCAATGTGAATGTGACCTGCACCGACTTTGTTGTATTGGTGCTAATTTTCCGCCTTTTGGGCCAGCAGTCGATAAAATCCAATTTTCTTTGCAGTGTTTGTGAGGCTACTGTGGTGTCCTCGTGTAATACCATGACTACGGTATCATCGGCAAATGTGACCACAGTGACGTGTTGGGAGCTTGAAAGGTCGGCCGTGTAGATCAGGTACAGGAGAATTCCACATAGGCTTCCCTGGGGAACACCAGAGAGGATGGGATCTAAAGATGTTAATTCATCCCTGCACTTGACCTGGAAATGCCTTCCAGTTAGGTATAACTTGAAGATGGTGAAGTATGCATGTGGAAGACACTGTTTGAGTTTGTACAGCAATCCTTCGTGCCATACATTGTCAAACGCTTATGAAATGTCGAGGAAAGCGGCGGAGTACCTCTTCTCCTCGAAGCGTTGGCTAATAACATCAACCACGCGATTCAACTATTCCACGGTACCATGCCATTCGCGAAATCCAAATTGGTGTTCTGGTATAAGTCCACTATCCAGCAGCCAGGGCTGCAGCCTTCGGAGAAGGATTTTTTTCGAACAGCTTAAACAGAACTGGTAGCAGAATAATGGATCTGTCGGAAGTCGCCACATCCGTTGGTTTTCCAGGCTTAACAATCAGAATTATTTGAGCCACCTTCCATTGGCCAGGAAAACTGCCTAATCTAAGAATAGTATTAAAGATTAGTGTGACCATCCTAATTCCAATTACTGGAAGGTGCCCCAGAACCTCCGCCGTAATCAAATCTTATCCCGTCGTTTTTTCCTCTTCATCTTGCGTATGGTCATCTCTACTTGCGTTACACTGAAGGAAGGTGACATCTGGTAAGGGGACTTCAGGAATTTTTGAATGTCACTTTCCTCTTCATCATTTATTTCCGAGGGGAAAGGCTGAAATATAATTGTTAGGTGACTGGCAAACAGCTCGTGAAGCTTGTCTCTGATACTAGAACAATATCCAAGAGATTATTGTTTATATATAGTATCACCTCTTGAACCTGTTAAGCAAAGCCGTTAGTGTTCCAGGCTGCTATCTTAAGTTTTTGATGTTTCATTTTACCTTCTTAAGAAGCTCAGTAATTAGGGCGAACATAGTATCCATGCGTTCCATCATCTGGATAATCACGTCATATAGCTTGTCCGACTGATTGATTGGAGGAGTAGTTGCCTGCGTATCGTAAACGATATTTGCTTCTGGTCGAGGTTTTGTTGCTTGGGCATATGACAAACCTGGTGTCCTTATCTTGGCGAGTGCAGTTGCTGATATTCTCTGTTGTTATTTTGGTTGCAGTGTGGGAAATATTATTTCCCTCACCTCCTTCCAAAATCTACACCCCTTGTATTAGCCGGGTAACTTCCACTGCACAGCGCACATTTCGTTGGTGCCTCCAAGCTTTTTGTGCACTGTGTGGTCTGGTGCATTTGCCCACACTTCACGCAACGTGGCTGCTTACGGCAAAATTTTATAGTGTGTCCATATTCCTGACAACGCATGCATTGCGGTATTTCTTGATTGGTGCTTCATGTATGTATTGCACCCGATATTATTATTTTTGTTGTTGTCCGCCAGTTGGAGCTCTACGGAAAACAAGGGAAGTTTTTTATTTTTGTCTCTGGTAACCTTAAGTTATGGACATTTTTTATAGTGTGGCCGAGCGCTTCAATTTGAATGGTGCAAAGCCTTAGCATCACATGGAATGGCCGCTTACTCTTCAATTGATAGGAGTGCCAAGGTATGTGGTTCTCCGTGATCAGTGCATTATCTTATAGTAGCTTATCGTGCTTTCGACACCGTGTAGCACAACGGCCTCCTTTACAAGCTCCAACAAATACACATTTGCCCACATATCTTCCAAACAATCAAAAGCTTCCTCCATCAAAGAACCGCCTCCTTAAAAATCTCCAACTCACACTCAACCGACTTCACCCTCTCCGCCGGAGTCCATCAGGGAGCCATCCTATCTCCTCTTCAATTTCTACTGCCATGACATCCCAACCTCGATAAACTTACAACAATACGCCGATGACACCGTATGGTCCTCCCACAGCGACCACAAAATAGCCACTTCCCAATTACAGCTGTTCGCTACCAAACTCGAAAACTGGATGCGCAGGTGGAGAATCAAGCCCAACACCACAAAATCCAGATCTAGAAAACGTCTTAACCTCATCCTCATGTTTCGATCCTCCTTCCACGGATGCTCTCGCGCAACCCTTCTATATACTTACCAAATGCTGATCAGGCCTTTACTCGCCGGTTGCTCCTCTACCCTCCTCATAGCTAATCCCAATGCAGTAACCCTTCTATCAAGATTTTCCCGATCTTCCTCGCCTCATTCCATTCCTATTCATCCAGGACCACATAATCAAAATCCAATCTCGCTTCACCAGCAAAATATTACCCATCCCACACTCAACCCTCACACTATTCAAACCTCCTTAACCCTCTGCAGAAGATCTATTCCAAAAAAGAAAATCCCATTCCCCCCTGCCGTCCTCGCACTCACTGTGCTACCTGATCCTGATATAACAAGCTTCCTCAACACCATCAACCCAATGTTTCTCCCTACACATTCACACACACACAGCACGATACACCTAACTCAACTCACACACCTCCCACACATACACACTAATATATATATATATAGACAAAAATGTATATATTATTTGTTCACCATATAATCTACCCTTTTTTAAATTTTCTATCAACTTACTAATTCATTAAATTGTATTATTATTTTTTTATTACTTAAAAATTTAAATGTACAATACCAGAAGAGCTAAAGCTCATATACGGCAGCAACACCAACATTTTGTACCTATTTTGACATCTTAACTAAATAAATGACGAACCAGCTGGGGCCAGCTTTCGTCTCTCACCCATCAAACAGTAAGGTTCTCCCTTCGTATTTACATTATAATTGTTTCTGTTCCTTTGTCCATACTCTGTACCATCTGTATAAACATACGAATATATATCTTGTGTATCAGACGATTAATTCTCTTTGTATCTACATCTTCTTCACCCCGACTACAATTCTCCAAAGCAGAAAGACCTATGGTCTATTGCCCATATTTTATTTTTCTTTGAATTTGTTATATACAGTTTAATTTTTCTTGTTATTGTTGTAATAAACAGTCTTATTTATTAAAATTTAAAACATAGTAGGTTTCAGATGAAATAAAAAATAATAAAAAAAATGTTCGTGATGTATAAATCTAACGATCTTTATTATAAGAAATACGATTAAGTATTTTGATATACATTAGATTTATTCAGTATATAAGTATAAGTATATTTTTATGACGCAATGGGATGGCCTTTTTTTCTGGAACTAGCAAACCTTCCGGTGTCTGGTCTACGATGCATTCTGCCGCGGTAAAAGGCCTTCTAGGTGGACAGTTCGCAGGTGTAGTGATCCTATTGGTGATTGGGTATCCCCAGCTGTAGAAGTGCTACTGCTGAGCTTCCCTTAGTTTTTTTTTCCGAAAAATGGTATTTATTATAAAAAATTATGATTGATACAAAAACATACTAAAAATTTCATACTTTTGTGTGAAAACGAATCGTGAATAATAAACGTTTACTAATGAAAAGTGCATGGTTTTGTATACAAATTTAATATTGCTAAAACTTTCTTCAGCAATTTTAATATTAACAACAAAGGAGAAAATGTATGGTACAGAAAGATTTATGGTTGTTTCCGAAAATATGAAAATTTTCACGACGGCTGAAAATAGTGGAATAATGAAACCGTAATAGAATCAGCATTTGGATGGCTACTTTAATGTCCAAAGACCGTTCATAGAATCGGTTACAGTCTTTTTCGTCTTTACTAGTTAAAATAGAAATAACCGAATTTTCGGTTTCAGACGTGACGATAATAAATAACAGGAATGTTATTTAAAAATATTAAAAAAATAATGTAAGCAAAGGATAAACTTTTCATAATTAAGTATTAACGATTGTCTAGTATAGCTCAAAAATAAATGAAAAAAGCGTACTTAAGTAAGTGTTATGTAACTAGACTGAAAGAGTAATTCTAAACATTACAGGAAAATAAAACATTTAAACATTTTAATATACTGAAAGTGTATCTATAAAACGACCCGTTTTTCTATAGTTTCAAGCGCGGCGACAATACATAATAGGGATATCATATCTTAAGTAAAATATTTTGCAAAAATTATGACAATAAGCAAACAATTGGTATTAAATTTTGATTAATAATGACTGGAAAATAAGTGATTAAGTACAATGCAAAATTTTATAGTAAAAAAATTAACCGACGATTTTGGAATAATTTCCATGTAAATGTATGAATAAGGAATGAAAACATTCCCATACAACGGTCAAAAAAAATCTTCCAAATTTGATGATATTATTAATGGAATTTCTCACCTCTCGGTGAGAAATTACTTTTAGCAACATAACAAATTGTTTACAATAAATTATTTTTTTTGGTCTTTTTGCAACGATATTTGCAATCTATCCAGATCGGATATTCAGCAAATCACCACGTCGTTGCAAACACTTGTTCGGAATCGTTGCCCATTGACAACTAATTCATTTTGATGGCTGCAAATATTTGAATGTACCAGGGTTTGAACCCGGGACCCCAAGTTTTGCGGACGACGACTCAAGCCATTCGGCAATGAGTCGCCTACAATAAATTTAAATCGATTTATGTACAGTTATAGATACAATCTACAAGTATTAATAAAATATTCATGTTTACTATATTAATTTTAATTACGAATAAGTCATGTAACCAAAATTGTTGAACGTTTTCAAGAACGTCCGAGTATTTTCAATTTACACTAACCCAAGAAACATTTATGTTTAGAACATATTAATAATATTAGAATTAGATTCTAAATTAATATATTCTAATGTTATATATACTCTCGATCCTCTTTTTATGCGTACTCTTTTTATGCGCAACTATTTTAGGCCATTTTGACATGTTAAAATTCAAAGAAACTAACCAAACGTATACAGTTTTAGATGAAATAATTTCTTTAACATATGAAATTGATGGGGAAGGTTTTGAACCATATACCCAAAACGATTTAGACGAATTACTTGAGGATAATGTCATGAATGACAATGATATCATTGGTATAACTCTTGATACCGTTGAAGAACAAGAAAACGAAAATGAATCGGAAGAAGATGAAACTCCAGTCCAGAATTCCATTTCGGAAAAACTGCTTTCAATAATATATAATCATGTACATAAAATATAATATACATATTTAATAAATTGAGATGAAATTACCAAAAAAAAAATTGATGAAATTTATTGTGTTGTTTGTATGATTAAAAGATATTAATAAGTATTAACTAATTTAAGAAAAACTACTGAATAAATACATGAATAACAGGTGTTTGCGCAACAATAACACATTAATGAAGGACGATTTGAATTTAAGCTAATCATAATTTTAATTATATAACTCTATAAAGCATGCAATTAATATGAATCAATATGTATTCATGATTAATTTTATCTGTAATAATTACAGTTATTGAAACAAACATTTGAATGAACAAAACTTTTTCTTGTAATAAATAAGAAAAGTAGATATTTGCGCAAACTACAAATTTAGTACATTATTTCATCGGGTAACAGCGCTTCAGCAATGAAGTAAGACAATTGCACTATTTATTGTAATAAATATACAACAATTATTATTATAAATGAATAATAGCAATATTTTGTTTGCGTATAACATTTGCGAGAATGGAAGTACGCAGTTTAAAATACAGCTATTGTTTGAAATGAGAAAGTTGGTATGACGAAAGGAGAAAATAGTTGGTTGGTATGAACCTTCCAGGAAATACAGTTGTTTTGTCGCAGATAGTACAAAAGCATCAGTCTTTACTCTGCATTGAGTGTATCTACATCTCTACTTTTCAGTTTCGAAAAATATTAAACGTTTACACAAGTCGTTGATTGGTTTTAAAATACAGGTATGTTTCAAAAAGAAAAAAATGCTATTTAATTTTCAATAAATACACTTATTTTTAGTATAAATACCAATCGCAGTTAGTAGCTAAGCATCAGTTCTTAATCTGTTTTCAGTACTTTTTAGTTAAAAAAAATATCTGCAGCAATGGCTTCTTTCATTGAAATTGACGATTCCCTGAAGAACGACGTTGTGGTGAACACAGTTGAAGACGAGAAGATCACTGAGATACGAGAGAAGATGGAGGATTTGTATAATGAAGGGAAAAAGTTGAAGAAGATTAAAAATGAAGAAGAAAAGCAATTTTTGAGTGCTACGATGTCAGCGGGATCGACAAGTACTGTCAGCTTGGATACGTTTAAGGTGGACAACAGCAGGGTGAACGTGGGGAAGGTAGACAATAGGACGACGAAGGAAGCTCTGCAGGAGCAGCTGTACAGCTGGGGTATCGCCAATAGGATCACCACACCCGCGAAGAGTCTACACGGAAGGCGTTTAGCCGGTAACCGCGGCAGAGTGCATCGTAGACCAGACACCGGAAAGTTTGCTTTTTGCAGAAAAAGAGGAGGAAACAGACACATTCCCTATTAATAGGGTTTCGGGACATTCAATAAAACGACCGAGGCAATTCTTCAAAGGACGAGCATTTAACGAATTCAGCAAGGACCAATCAAATGGAATAGCCTGGGCATTTGCCCAGATTCGAAAAGTCATCCCATTGCTGCGTAAAAATAATACTTATCAATTACAGCACAATTATTATCTGAAACATACCAGAATTTTCTGTGATTTTAATAAATAATACTGTTTATTACAACAATAACAAGACAAATTAAACTGAATATAACAAATTAAAAGAAAAAAAAATATGGCCTATAGACAATAGATCTATATTCATTTCCCAAAATGTTCCGAATGAAAATTACTTAAATAAATATGTTTTTCATGATAATAATTTTCAATTTCATACTGTTTTATTGTTTCAATATTTAAAATTACATTTCATTAATCAAATAAACATTTAGCAAAATGCAAAAACCAAAACAATGCAAAAAAAACATGTGTTGACAAGCTATCTATACTACTGATTATATTAGTTATTTCAATCTATTAAAAGAATAATATAAATATGTAATATAAAGACGCGCACATGATTAAGATAGAGCAAGATAAATGAATGCCTGTAACATATAGAATTTCCTAACTAATTTATCTTAAATACTTTGAAGCGGGGGTAAATAACCTTCTTAGTCAAAAGGCTATTTTTTTTTGGCGGGCCGCACATAAAGTAACACTTATTAATAATTTACAAAACTTTATTTATAATAAACATTAGAACAAAAAAATATAAAATTTAAATAAAAAAGTAAACTTTTCATATACAAATTTTAATGCAAAATATTAATCGATAAATAAAGTCGATAAAATAAATTCAATTTAAGAAATGCTTGGCGGGCCGCATAAACATGTTTAACGGCGCGCGGGCCACGTGTTCCTCATCCCTGCTTTAAAGCATAACATACATCATATTTAAAAGATTTAAATATGATTTTACATGCATGACATTTCTAATCATAGGACTCTGCAATTGTAAGTCAATCTTTGCACTTAATGTGTATGATTAATTTTATATTGTGATTCGCAAAGTAAATATTACTATCACGGCTAATGTAGTGAAGAAAATTTAATTTCTCCTAAGTAAAAACGTAATCTTGTAAACGACCGTTCACAAACTTTAGAAAATAAGATTTTAGTCATCTTTAACACTTCTTTGTCCATTTAAAAAAAACAGAACCAACTTTCCGCAGTTAAGTCACTGATGTGTTATCCGTGAATGATGCGTTGTTCTTTAATTGCTTTTCGTCCAACGTTAGTTAACATTTGATTTATTTTCTGCAACCAGATATACTCCCTTAAGATGGGGTGGATTGTTCAATTAATATTCTCAGATCTATGTCCTGAAGATAATGATTCTTTACATGTAAAATTAGTCTTAACTTCGCATGTTGATTTTTTCCCTTTGACAATTAAACTTTGCGATGGCTTTGCTATTTTTTTATACAATTTCTGATATCCAGAAATGCAATTCTGAAGCTCGCGTTGAAACTTGAATGCTCGTTCAGAATTTTTCGATGAAATGGTTTGCCAATTTACTGGAAAGTTGAAGAACTTCTCGAATTACACTTGCAGTAAGTGTGACTGGAGTTTCATCTTCTTCCGATTCATTTTCATTGTTTTGTTCTTCAACGGTATCAAGAGTTATACCAATGATATCATTATCATTCATGACATTATCCTCGAGTAATTCGTCTAAATCGTTTTGGGTATATGTTTCAAAACCTTCCCCACCAACTTCATGTGCTAAATAAATTATTTCAGCTAAAACTGTCGGCGTTTGGTTAGTTTCTTTGTATTTTAACGTGTGAAAAAAAACTTTCAAGAGTTTTGCAGCCGTACCAACTAATCTGGGATTCTCGGGTTCTTCGGATAAATTTAAAAGATATCCCGTCGAGAAATTCTTTTTCCGAACGGCTCCATAAGCGGCCCCCTCGGGTCGCTCTTAGATCTGGATTAGAAGTCTATCCATTTGCGTTCTTTCGTAGCGTTGATCTCATTTTTATACTGCACCTGTAATTGAAGATAAGCGACTTTGCGCGATGCTTTCTCTTCTTCAGGAGCTCTGCAATATCGGCGCCTAAGGCGATTGTTGTGAACTCCTCAATACTGGATTGGCTACCTTTGACTCCTTCGGTAAAGTGGGCGTCAAAACTGGCCCAGTCCGCCTTTCTGGAGCAGAACCCCCTTATCAGCTCTTTCTAGGGTGGTTCTTCCTCATCTTCGTCCAGGCGGTACTCAATGTAACGATAATCCGAGAGACTGTCTTCCTCCGGGAGATGCCACCCCCGAATAATCTGGCTCATATCCAACGACGCGATGGTTCCATCGATAGCGCTCTCTCTTACAAGGTTAACGAATGTCGGCTGGTTTCCAATATTCATAACAACAAGGTCTTGTCTCCCCATCATCTCCACAAATTTCTTACCCCTCTGATTCTCGGTGGTGCTCCCCCACATCGGCGACTTATTGTTCAAGTCACCGACCACCAGCAGCGGCCCTAACGGACTGAGTTTGGATTCGAACGCCTCCAGTCTTGCCAGGTTCTCGTCGCAACGATCAATTGCAATCCTGTGCGGCAACGGATTTATATACACCGATACTATGAATATTATTCTGCTAATCGACGGGATCGTCAGCTCGCAGACACAAAACAAGTTGCTGTATAGTTCTGCTAAATGGCAGGTACCGATGTTTAGGTCTGCGATAATTACCGCAGCTTTCACGGTCTCTCCGTCCGCAGCCGGTCTCTGGAGAACTTTAAAACTCGACGGGAAACCCGCTACCTTTCCATTGACAATATGCGGCTCCTGGATGAGCGTCGAATGATTTTCTCGTATAGAGCGGCCGTGGCTGCTTTCGCCTTTGCGATTTTGATCTGGATACAGGGCCTACGATCCCAGATCGTGTCTTTGTTCCTCAGTAATGATTCGTCATGCTGATTGCTAAAAGCAGAACCCTGATTAGTTACATTAAAGTTGGTGTTACTATCTATAAAAAATGGTTGTGCCTTGCATCCATTTGGTTGGTTTGTTTCCATTGCTCGTTTCTTTGCAATATGTTTTTGCCGACTATTCTGGATTTGCTTGAGATTCAAGCTGTTGGGACATAGTTCTTAACCGCATGGCCCGGGACAAATTATCACCAAATTTTAGACTAAAAATAGAATAGAATTCATCACACATTAAGGAAACTTGAATGTTAAATTGTTGTGTCCCAGGGATGGGATTCTGGACACAATGGAATAATGTCTGCTGATGTCGTTGTGAGTCTTAGTATTTGAAAATGAAAGTCGATGATGATTTAACAATATATTTATTAACTATTTAAAGATGTTTATTCACTTCAGTGTAAACTTAGAATATTTTATTAATCGTTGGATTCTGATTTGAGACTATTGTGTATTCTCTGAGTTGTTAACTAAGACTAAATCTAAATGCAAATTACAAATATAAGATCAACTATCTTAATAGAGGGTGGGAGTTGTGATTTGGTGAGGAGGTCTTTATCTATAAACTGCTAATTATGTATTCCTGTGGAAACGGTTCGTTGACCCGACTCGCTCCTTGTTGCAAGTCATCTATTCTACATCTTGGTGATAACTAAATAGTCAATAAATATATTGTTAAATATTCATCGACTTTAATTTACAACTAGTAAAATTCTACAACGACATCAGCAGACATTATTCCACTGTGTCCAGAATCCCATCCCTGGGACACAACAGATGAAATCATATTTTTAAGCGATTCTTTTGTAGGCTCGTTTAATTATGATATAATGAGAGTAAATTAATAAAAATGTATATGTCTATCTAGTTGTGTAAAAATTCATATGTAGGTAAATCAAATATTGAAAGAATTATGTACATATTAGAGTAAACTAATTTATCACATTTGTAAATATTTACATAATACCATTCTCATTGTTGCTATTAATCTCCATTTAAAATTTAATTATTATGTTTGTTACGTCCTCTCTATTTACATTTAACAATTTTAATGCTGGTGTAAGATCTCACTCTTTTAAAATACTCGCGTTGTGTTTTGAGTTGTATTTTACATTATTAAAAAATTGATGTCTTTATTAATTTTTGGCATACTTTCATAGCTGTGCTTGGTGATTTTCAACAATAACCTATCTCAAAACGTCAAACGTTTTGATAGCATTGTTTAGCATTCAAAAATTGTTAGATTGGTGAACATATACTAATTGAAGAATTGTTGTGTCCCAGGGATGGAATTCTGGACACCGTGGATTAATGTCTGGTGTTGTCGTTGTGGAGTCTTAGTAGTTTGAATTAAGTAAATTCAATTGGTTTTACAATAACTTTATTATTCAATAGTAGGTG
>JAFMTC010003417.1:22100-35044 GCA_018845635.1 Nicrophorus orbicollis | reverse complement strand
ATTATTATTATTATTAATTAATATTATTATTATTCTGATAATTATTATTATTATTACTATTCATTAATTATTATTTATATGAACTGCAAACAAACAGGAGGAAAAAAAAATGTGACGATGATGATGAAAAAAAATTATAAAAATAATTGAATCATAATGTATTTGTACCCTTGTGTGTGTGCGAGTGAACTTTTTAGATTACAAATCGATTATTGAAGAACGAAACTATGAAATAAACTTGTTGTAATTGTCCATACAATGATAAAGAAATAATAAAAAAAAATGGAAGAAATATATTGAAAAAAACAGTTTTTATTGTTCGTATTTACTTCTTTCGCATTGGAAGAGATTTTCTTTTCACCTACCTTTTTTGTTTTTCAGATGATTTATGTAATGCTTTTAGAAGAGGAAGCAAAAATTTATAGAATTAATCTGTAATAAATGATAAAGGAAATTTAGTAAATGAAGATTTGTAAATTTGCTTTTTACCTACCTTTGTTTTACTAAGAAAGATGTGATTTGAGAAAACATATTAAATGATAAGTAAAAAATGAATGAAGAAATGTTGAATGTTGAATAATGACGATTATAACAACGATTGTTGTTATTTATTTCTTAACGATTATTTTTTTAATGAAAGAGATTATGTTTTCATTTCATAAATGATTTAAGATTGATTTATTGATTGTTTATAGAAAAATGCAGTTTTTTATGATTAAGGGAGTGTAAAATATTGAAGAAAGGAATGAAAAGTTCAGTATTAAACGTTATTACTTTTAATATATAAAAAATATCATTAAAAAAGTGTAACAGTTAATTACTTATTGACGTTTTTTCATAACTTTTTTGTAGATTTAAACATTATACTTTAAATAAAGAAGTTTTCTAAAATAAGTAAAGTGTAAACTATTGAAGAAATATTAGAAAAGATCTCTCAACGAAATAATGTTTCTTTAAAGAAAGAAATGTATTAAAAATTAGTAATTAAAATTTGTAATTAATCATTTCCTTTTACCATTTTTTTGTTTGTAAATTTAGGAAAAGATATGGAGAACGAAAGAGAGTTATTTACAAGTTTTATATGTTCCAAGGTAATGAAAACTTGAGAAAAATGAAGAAATAATAAATACTTATTTGCATTGTTTATTACGTAAGAAATGAAGAGTTTTTTTTAGATGATTGATTTTGTGGTTTTGGAACATGCAAAATGGAAAGAAGTTGACTGCAAATATATTGAAAATAAACATTTATGGATAATATTAATTTCTCAATAAAAAGAAGTTATTTTTAGCTTGATTTAGATGATTCGCCACAAAATGAATATCAGGGAAATTGAAGAAGAGTGTTGAAAATAATTACTTACTATTGATTACGTTGATTTTGGAAAAGACTATAAAAATTGAAAGAAGTTGTACTTGTTTATTGCAATAAATTTGAACTCTTGATATTATTTGTATTATTTATTTCATAATAAATATAATCTTTTCTCATATTTTTTGAATGAAAAATGTGTATTATGGAATAGAATTGCAATATTGAAGCAATTAAAATAAAGAAAACAAAAACGTACTTCTTTCGTTGTGATATTTGTTCGTTTTCTAATAAAGACATGTAATATGCAAAGAAGTTATAGTTGCAATAATACTAAACAATATAAAAACAAGAAACGTTTCTCGAAATATAAACATTTATTGGAATTATTTCTTTTGTAACCAAAATATTATTTTTACCCATTCTTATTTTATATGATTCACAAAAGTCATGAAAAACATCTATCTAATATATTGGATTACTCATAGCAATATTTAGAAATAGATGAAACATTATGAGTTTTCATGAAAGCTAAAGTAATTGAAAAAGTCATACATATTTTGAATAAAACACAATATAAACACTTCGGCCTCGATTTTTTTTGTTACGCCTATTTTTATAGAAAATGTAGTTTTGAAAATGATGGAAAATTGTTCTTGTAATAATCCAAAAAAACTAAAAAGAAACATATTTGTTTGTATATAAATTATATATTTTTATCGAATCATTGTTTTTCAAAAGTTTTTACAAATATTGCTATAATTGGTGAAATGTCATGCAAATTGGAAAGAAATCCATAAACATATGAAATAAGTTTCGTTTTAGTTTCGATTTAGGACAAGATATTTGAAATATAAAGAAATTGCAAATGTTCAATAATAAATAAAATTTTAAAAAATTGAAAGAAATATATTGAATAAAAAGTCAAACACTTCTCAATAACTTCATTTATTTCAATATTTGTTTGTATTCACCTATATATTATTATTAAAAAGTTATAATATTCTTCTAAAGTGCAAAAAAATCACAATTATTTGTTTGATAATAAACTATATTCTTTTGGATGATGAGAAGATTTCTGAAAAGTTATGCAAAGTTATTGAAATAAAATGTTACTGTCTTTATATCTATAGATATATCACAAAGAAAAGAAATAAATAAATACTTAACTGTGTTATAATCTATATATATTTATTTTTGAGTTATTCAGTCTTTAATTCAGGAAAATTCAAGGCATTGTTCAAGTAATAATACAGAAAATTCAAATGATATCTTGCAATTTATTCTTTCCCATTTTTTTAGGAATGATGTGGTTTATAATTGTACATAGAATGTGAAAAAAAGTTCTATTTCTTCATGTTACAATAGAAACGGACTAATCGAGATAATACCGTATTAAAATAAACCGCACTAAACGCAGCAATAAGAGGATAATATTCAATCTGGACTGATCGAAGCCGATTTATGTGAGTTATTGCTTATTATAAAAAATGTATTGTTGTTATTTATTTACTAATCAAAGTTGATCTTTTCAGTTATTTTTTTAGATGATTAATGCTGTTCTAGTGATGCATGAATGATGTTCAATGAAAAGAAGTTGTAATTGTTCAAGTAATGATGAAGAAATTAAAGAAAATACATAAGAAAAACTAAATGCATATCGGTATTATTTATTTCGTAATAAAAGAGATTCTTTTCACCTACTTTTTGTTTGTTTGTAGATGATTAATACTGCGGTTTCGGAGATGCGTAAAAGAGAGCTGCGAGATTGAAAGGAGAGTTGGAAAGAGACGGAGGCAGAGCGACTTGCAACGAAATATTTGAACTTGGTTTGAGGAGATTAATGATGCCCTTTTCCGAATGACATTTGATTATGAGTTTAATTCCGGTTTAAAGATCTCCGGAAAGTAGACGAATGTTGCGCGTTTCGTAGAGAGAAAGAGATGTCTTGGCCGTGGAAAAACGGGAACTTCTATGAAATAAAGAAGAAGAAGATGAAGAAAATGAGAATAGAAGAAAAGCCGTAGAGAAGAGATCTGCGTGGAAGTTGGATTCCACGGCGTTCCGAGCATATGGGAATGCTGAATGGGCACTTCTTCCACATAACTTCCACACGACTGTATGCAAATACACTGTTCGGACATAAGACCTGGTGGTCAGACATCAAAATAATACAAGTCTTAAAGTCGTCTGTGTCACTCAAAGCAGCATTTACATATATAGGCGCGTTCCCATTTCACATAAATCTCGATCCAGTTCCAGATATTTATCGTGCCCGGTCAGTATTTATGTCCAAACCGAAACTGAATGCATATATACGGGATACCACTCACTAACAATCCTTTAATGAATATTTTCATTACGCTCCTTCGCTCATATTTTACGACCTCCGCATTACCATTCCTCTTCGAAATATGGATGTCCGTTCGTCCGTCCGTGGCTCTAATGACTTCGGAGATCATATCTACATAAGTGGAGAGAGACCGTTCATCTAAATAATAATCCAAACAAAAGAAATCGAATTTAACTAACTTCCAACTGAAACAATTTAAAGAAATCAAAGAATATTATGAAAATATTACATTTCTCAAAATAAAGCAAATATTATTCAATCAAACACAACACTTAATAAGTCTCTGACCTAACTAAGAAAAATATTTGTTTTTAGACATTCTTATTCATCAAGAGTGATACATATTTTCCCACGCTCCTCTAACTTTTCGATGCCTTTTTTTGTAGAATGTTTTGTCTATGCTCAAAATAGGCCTTCTTCATTTGACTCAATTTTTTTCCTGGATTTTTGACCCCAATCTGGAGATGAGGAAGTAATTTGAAGCGTAATTAATTCAATGTAACAATCATTTCCATCGACTTCTGACACAGGGCTTTAATTGGATGTTAGCAAACCCAATTGAAAAGCAATTTTAGCTTTATCAAATTTTGGAGTACAATTTTTGACACACTACCATCAGATATCTTTTTGATCCAAATCTGGAGAGTACGGTGGATGAAGAAGTAATTTGAAGCATAATAAATTCAATTTAACCATCATTTTCATTGACTTCTGACTTAGCTTTTTGGTCGGAATTGAGCAAACCGAATTGGAAAGCAAGTTTCGCTTTATCAAATTTTGGAATACAATTTTTAACACACTACCATCAGGTATCGTTTTGAGCCAAATCTGTAGAGTACGGTGGACGAGGAAGCAATTTCAAGCGTATCTCATTTAATGTAACCATCATTTTCATCAGCTTCTGACTGAGGTTTTTGGTCGGAAGTGAGCAAACCCAATTGGAAAACATATTTTGTATTATCAAATTTCTATGTTAAACATTTTTAACATGGTAGTGTGTGATATATTTGAGGCATCAGCTAATCTTTCAAAACTACATACATACATTTTAGGTTTTCCGGAACAACTGCTGATTTTGGAGGAACAGAATGTTCAGCATCATTGGTGTTTATTAATAATTAATTTATCTGGTTTAGAGTCTCCAAAACTGTTATCAAGCCACTTTTCAATTAGCGTTAACAATATCCATTGTTTTGAAAATTACAAAACTGGGATTACTAGAACCATTGCAAGTTGTAAACTAATAGTCAGAATGTCAAGAAATTAAAACACGTATGATTTGAATCCAGGTGTTATCCAGAAATTACATGGATCTATGAAAAAACTGCTTATATTAGTTAGGACGAAGACTTGTGTTACTACATTAATCGTTCTATGATGTTCCAATTTTGTCTTGTGAAAAGAAACATCATATCATCATCATAATTAGTATATAATTTTTGAAATATTGGAAGCCTATATTTTATTTAATTAAAGATTTATATATAGAAATTAAATATGTTTATTTTTAATGAAATATTCCAATTAATTCAATGATTAATGATTATAAATGAAGTATTAAGTTTATCTGCTTACTTTATCAGATTTTCAAACTATATTTTTTTTGGAAAAATGACGCTATTATATATTCCATTTTTCATAGTCTTTACTAGTATTTAGTAATGTATTTCATATTTAGTTATATGCTACAAAAAATGTTTTATTTTTACATGAAAACGTATGTTAAAAAACTAATTTGTTATAGAAATTTTGTGTTGTATTTAATCCATTAATTCACGGTAATCAAATTATATTCAACGTAATAATGTTTTTTTTAATAATACCAATATTAAATGCAACAATAATTTCAAAAATTTAATACAACAACAAAAATTAAAAATGCATTACTGCAAATTGGCAATAGGTCTTTCTGCACTAAATATTTATTATAGCATTAAATTGAACTTCTTTAATTAAAAAAAAATCGTTATCGATCATTCGAAAAATAAACTATAAACTATTAAATTTTCAGAATCTATATTACTTAATATTTACTATAAATTAAAACTGCAATATAATATTGTAATCCTTTGTTTGCAATTTAAATCTGCATAAAACTATATAATTATGATTATTTGTTTCTTTATTTCTTTCTTAATAAATATTACTAAAAAATAATTAATTTGATATATCAATTCTATTTGAAATTGTATTTTATGTAAGAAAATTATATGTCAAGATCACTTTCTTACATAAAATACAGCTGAAAATGAAATTGATACAACAATTTAATTGTTATACATAACATATAATGTTCTTACATATAACACAGCTGAAAATGGATTTGATACAATTAATAAATCATTTCACACTAACAGTTTTTATGAAAAATTATGTAACTTAATAAAATATTTTGTACGTGGAGTAAGGCTGGTTGCAGATATCACACATACGCTGCGTTCTATATAATTATTATTGTTATACTTCTTGAAGAAATTAAAGAACGTAAGTCATTATGTAAAAAAACATTTACAAAAATAAGAAAATAAGTGCAATTCAATATATATCCAAAACTCATAGAGAAAATATTTAAAAAGAAACGTTTGTATTTGAAATTAAAGTATACAAATTAACTATATTGAATATTCAACACTTTGATATGTAATTACAATCTTGGAAGTATTTCTATATTAACCTTGCAGAAATACTTCCTAATTAATAGGAAATTACATTATTTACGGTCTTTTTTGGGGTAAAAACAGCAAGTTTGAAATATTTGTGTGGAAGATCCGTTTAGTATAAACATAATAGGAAATCATGGATAACTTCTTCTTCGGATGTAATGGTTTGTTGACATCAGTACCATCTAAAACAAAATTAAATCATATAAAATTTATATATTTCAATGTAATTTACAAAATAGTAATAAAAAATAAAACTCGCAATCTTTCCACCCATAATCAAATTATTTGAGTCTTAATTCTATTATAAATTAATAATTATTGTAATAGTTAATAGAGATAAAACATACTCATAATAATAACGTATAAATACTAACAAAAGTCTGAAACTTTCCACAAATAAACAAATTAACAATAATTAAAAATAAACACAGATCAAAACATCATTTACTATAACAATAAATAATTTGAGTCTTATTTAAAATACTAATTATAAATAAATCATTATTATAATAGTAAATAAATAGAAATAAACCAAAACATATTCATAGTAATAAAGTATAAATATATCAACGTTCGTATTTTAATTAGTATTTTATAATTATTTGGTAAATAAACGATTTAACAGAAAAAAACATCACTTAAGAAAGTCATTCAATAATTACAAATTTAGTAATGAAATACGTTGAAAGCATTTACATCTATGTTGGTTGCCTAATTTAATAAACTTAATTTACACTAAATTTCTTATGTAATTTATCAATAAAGACTGTACGAGAAAAAACTAAGATATCCATATTTATAAGAGGTATTCATTTCCTTCAACTGACTTCTGAATTTTTCGTTTAATTTAATCTAGTTTTTTTTTGATTTCTTAAAATCTCATAACAAGTAAACGCATTAAAAGAACATCAAAATAGAATTGTTACAAACTATGACTTATCCACAACATCGGCTATAAACCATATATTATGTATTATCATTGTTCTGTATCTTTTCTATTTTTACTTGACATTTATAGATTTTAGTTTACCATTTTTTATAAGTTCAACTTCTTGATAAACCAAAAAAATATCCTTAATAGACATTGTTAAGCTTTTACTATGTTACGTATACAAAACGATTAAAATCATACCCCATTTTTTTATATTTCAGTGCAATTCTCATAATCAAAATGTATATGTAAAAGTATAATTGATATGAAATGCGATTACTAAACACAAAAAGATGCAAAATATTTTACTTTTTCATTTTCAAGTGTTCTCACAGCATCCGCCCACGTGATTTTCTATTTGACGTTCAGAGGACAATATGACTCTCTACGATAGGCCCTTCTCTACTCCCCAAATACCAATCATGCACAGATTCGCTCTCATCATTTGCGCATGACACTTTGAAAATTTTACCCAAAAATCTCTTCTGAAATATTAAAATATAGAAATTATACATAATATTTTTCGATTAATTTCATGTTTTTACAAATGTGATTTTATGTTCGGTAAGATCATGTTTAGGTGAATGAATTTACCGAAACAACTTTGAACAAACTCTCTTCACAGTTAATAAATTTGAAGCTACTTTTACGTTTACAAAGATAATGTTATATCAAGTCAGCGTTAAACAAAGAAACCGGTTAGGCTAATTTAATATTTATATTTATACAATATAAAATATTTAATTTATATCACTTGTTTTTCACAATATTTCTCTATTCTAATAGAAGGTTGTAAAAACTAAAAAAATATCAAATAGTATTTTAAATATTACTTTTTGTTCAAATTTATGATATTTTTTTTCACTAAACCTCTTTTTTTTAGCAAATTAACTATCTGAAAAGCAGAAAGACATATAGTCTTTTGAAGCAATGGAATTTTATATCTTGGTACATTTTGTTATTTTGTATTAAGTTTTTTGTAATTATTATTGCAATAAATATGTTTTATCTGTAATTAAGGACTTAATACATACCATAACTCAGTTTCATTTACATAATAGTATGAAGGTTTAAGTATTTGATTCACAATTCCTCCAGTTGAGTTTCTTGGAATTTTCCCACATTTCCACAGAAAATAATATTTACTGATCTAAAACAACAACAAAATAATAGTAAATAGTCCTACATTAAAAATGGAACACATTTGGTTAATTACTATTCATATTTATAACATTACTTACTAAATGTAATATTACTGTCTTATAAACTTATTATTATTGTTCATTTCTATAACTACAGTCATGTTTTGGTTACTTGTATAATATTTGTATGTATCATTTTAATTAACCGTGTTAAAAAATTCAACAAATAGAATATGCATGGTTTAGTAAAAATTAAGCTATAAATATTTCCAAATTAAAACTATTTATCACAAAATTAAATACACATACATGAAAGTATATTATTGAATAGATTATGTTTCAATTTGCTTTACATATCCATTCAATTGATTCCATATGTTCAGTGGTATTAGGAAAATCTAAGTTAATCCTCTTAGCTTTGTAGCTTTAAAAGGATTATTTTATAATCCACTGTGTTTACATGCTATATCTTATTTGTAAAGTTATTATACAGTTTCACTCTTTACTATTACGTGCAAATAAAAGCTCAATATCACCAAATTTCAACTTTATCCAATTTCATGTTATATTTTTAATATTAATATTCATCAAGTAAATAAAGATTATACACTTACAATTGTCTTAAACGTTATAGTTTGATATTAAGTAACAATATGTAATATGTAAATATATATAATTATACAGATTATATTTCTTGATGTTTTTATGTCATATTAATATAAATTAAAGTTACTAATGATTTGTACCATTATATGGATTATGTAAAATTTCGAACGTTATTTTAAATTTTTAGCATGAATTGTTCTTACTTGCTTTCATTTTCTAACTACTCTCATATGCTACAACTACAGAATGCTCCTATTTGAGTATTAGATGTAATACTTCACTATACATTGGTTGAACGACCATACTCCATGTTAACATAGGATTGGTTAGAAAATTTAAGAAAAATCTATCCACTAAACACCGAATATGAGAGGATTTAAGCTCCACCCTGGTGCGCTTATACCCAAGGGATTTAAAAGGGTATTCTATTGGATGTTAGAGTAAGTCTCGACTACCTCTAAAATTTTAACAAGTTTTAACATCTTGCAATGTCGAGTGGATGAATAGTTTCCATAAACACTGTTGTCTTTTAGTAAAGCTTGTTAAACTAGTCTGATTGTGAACATTATACAACTTCGATTAATCTGAATTCACTACAGAGTTTCAAAATTTCAAAATAAGCTAAATTAAGACGCAGAAATACATCGGTCGTTAGCTTTTTACCAATGACCAATGAAGACTTTGAAATAATAATACAGAAAAAGATAAAGAAATTCTAAAAAATAATAGGACAAAACTCCTCTTTTATGTAAATTATACAACATTTATTCGATTATAAAGTCCTATTTCAGTACAGGCTATTCGATGAACTTATTACCCGCATTACCATTTTTATAGTTTAATTACTGAACTCATTTGTAATTGATTCTATGATTAATTAGATGATATACAATAGTATATTATTATTAAATTTATTTATTTGACTCACATTGTGCTAAAGAGTTATTGACTAAGTATTTATAATCTAATAGAATATTTTTATAAACTAGATGATTGATTATTTAAATTGAATTTGAATTAATTCCTTCTAATTTTAACATTTAGCTAATTGATTCTTAAAGAATCATTTATTTTCATATAAAATTAGATAATGAGATCTTAGTAACAATAAATATACTTAAAGCAAAATATAAGAGTATAGTGATACCTCGATATACGAGTGCCCTAATATACGAGTGTTTTGAGATACGAGCCGCTGAGCGAGAGATATTTTGCTTTGAGATGAGAGCAAGATTTGAGACACGAGGAATCGCACACTACACCCACCTCAGACTAAACCTCAGTCTGTGTGCTTGTTTGCCTCTCTTTGAAATACGAGCAATTTGACATACGAGCAAGGTTACGGAACGAATTAAACTCGTATGTCGAGGTTCCACTGTATACTCTAATATATCTGCTGTTATTTTGTCATAAGCATGCAATTAGACAAATGATTATTACAGATTTACATATTTATATATATTTCCACTAAATTTAATATTTACCTGTTTCAGTTTGTATTATATCTCTTGTTTCGATAATCATACCATTTTTTATTAGAATTATTCCACAATTCCTTGAGTTTTGAGGAAATTCGTTTGTTCTTGTGTAGTACATATGGGTCTTATAAAAATTCCAGTTCTGAAATATACAAACAGTAATATTATTAAATATAACCGTATTTTTCAATATAAAAGAGATTCTTTAGTAAACTTTTAGATGCAAATTGATGATATATTCATTATCCATCAATTTTATTCAAATTGATAAAATACCTTATTGTTAATAGCCTTTTGTAACAGTTTATATATTATTTTTGGTTGAATATGACTTTTACAGAAAACCATAATGATTCTAACAACTTTTTCATTACTAAACCAATTAAATTAGAATAAAATCATCAATATTAAAAAAAAAACATATTACTTCTAAATATTTTATGGACATTAACAAAACAAATTATTTTCCAAAATCGAATACTTCACAAGATATAATAGATTGTAAAGATGAAATCCAACCATTATAGTTTAATATTTAAACGCAATCATGGACATTTTGGAAGTATTATATTTTACATATTTAGAAATCGAATATTTTCCAACTATTTTTACAAAATTGGCAGCAAATTTTTCAATTTTCTTTAAACTAGTTATGTAGTAGATTTGAAAGTAAGAGTAGAAAAGTCACTAATTCCAGTAATACTTGAACAAATGGATTGAAACAAACATTTAATTTCTGTTCTTATATAATATGACGGTTTTTGCAATAAATATTTTCTTTAATATAAATGAAACATGAAATTACTTAGTATAGAAATACTTAATTAGTAATAGCGTCATTAGTGAATAAAATAATTAAATTTACTAATCTAACCAATGAAAACTAACGAATTTAACAAAATGTAATCAATATACAAAACTCTTTATAGATTATAATAATCTTTATTATAATTAATTATGTTAAATCTTACTTAAAAAAGTTATATAATATTCTTCAGAATGTCTTGAAAAAATGTTTTATAATTATATTTAGAAGGTACATTGATTTTATAATAATATTATAAAAAATGAATGAAAAACTATGTTTTCATTTCAGAATGAGTACTGTTAATAAATGAAAAATAAAATGTATGTTTTAGATCTATTAACTGTTCATTATTATTTAGATATTAACATTGAGCTTCCATTGTTTTAACCACTAAATAAGTTAATAATCATATAAATAATCGTATATTTTCCTTTTTCTATGGATTGACAACAGCTTGGAATGTAAAAACTCTATGTTATTAGTATGTTTAACTTTTAAACAGTGTTATTCAAGTAATTAAAGTTAATTTAATCTCTTTATTTTAACTTTAAAATTACTAATTTCATATCATTTTAGAGTTATTTTTCATAGATTGACTTTTAAATAAAAAAAAACTACTAAAAAAGTGGCTCACTCGCAAAGAATACCGAAAGACTACAGATGAAGAGCATGATATAATAATGTGGTGAAGAATGTAAATATATAAGATTGGAAATTAATATTAATAAATAAATTTTCAAAAAAATCTTGTAATTGTATTATTTTGAAAATATCTCCTTTTTAATAATAATATGACCATACCTTTAAACCAATATCTTTATAGATGATAGTTTGATTCTTTAGTTAATGAAAGTTGACTCAATTAACTTCCATTGATTTAACCATTTTCCATTTCCAATTTGATTCCGTTTCAATTTACCCTTTCCATTCAAGTAATTACATCATTGTGCATCGTGAATATCTTCCGTTTCATTTTCATACATGAATTTGATAACTTAAAGTCCATTTCGCCAATACCTAAAATAAAAATCATGAAAATATCAGTAAAAAAATACAAGATTGCATACTTTATAGAAACATTACAAAATAAAACAAATAGAAATCTAAGTTTATATTTAAATAAGAACGAAGTTTAAACCAAAAATTAAAGAACTTCTTTTCAGCTTTCTATAATTAATACTCCTTCTTCCTCCTTCACGAATTTCATGAGCATAACAATAAACTACAATAGTTTTATAACGAAAACATTATAAAGTGGATATTCTTCTTCTTCTCTGTTTATAATCTGATTTGTTTAGTTATTGTTAACACTATTTATCCACCAACAACTTTATTACTTATCTTTAACTTCCCGTCTTTTTTTAAATTTAATTGTTGCTTTTAGGGGTGGTACTGTTAACAATTCTCAAGTGGATATACTTAAGTACTATTTTTAAGTGTCAGTTTAAGTATACTTACAGTTTTCTGTAACTGCCATTACGTAATCTTTTCAGGTTAAACGTCATATTTCTAATACGCACCGTACCCGATAGATGGCGTCACCGCATCTGTCACGGAATAAATTTAAAAACTTGATATTTCCTGTGTTATGCACAGCGTAAAGCGAACGAAAAATTACATTATAGGCACCGAAGGAAAACAGGCATCCAGCG